>JAODUO010001746.1:35000-40000 GCA_025642075.2 Ridgeia piscesae
TTTGGTGAGTTCATAATTGCTTGCATCTAGATTGTGTCGGTTTATGGCGAGTATTGTTTAGCAGTTTCTGTCATGTGCGTGTCACCCCGGTGGCGGTTGTCACGCCATTAACGTGTGTGTCACGCGATGCTCCCGACATTCCAATTATTATCATGCATAAATTATGGTTGCATAAATTTCTTGTAATAATTTTTCATGAAATAGTATAATAATTATACATCAAGTCATAATTAACAGTATATCGTGGAACTGCAATAGTCTAGCGAGGAGCATGGCTTGGTGTTCTTAAACGAGATATATCCAGTTTTCCGAGTTCGCTAAGGATGAGTAGAAGCTTTACTACTTAGACAGCCACAGGTAAGAAATACCAGCTCCTTGTTGTGTAGTGCAGAGGTACACTGACCTGACGCTGACCAATAGAGTGACCAGGCACTAGCAAGATAGCGAAGTAGCCAGTATTTAAGGACAGAGTAGTGCGCGATTGAGGGGGACGCACAAGCACAGGGGGAAGAAGACTCCCACCATGTAATTCCACGTCTGGCGCCCACGGGGCCAGGCCAGTTAGATAATTGCATTGACTTCTGTATTATGCTGTCTGTATTAAAGTTCTTGAAACAAACACTGAAAAAGTCTTCTGCAAGTGATTGAGTAATTATAATCTTTCTCCGTGAGTATCTGATTCCACACAGACAGTGACGCTGTGGCTGAGGGGAAGACTGCGGTACGTGACGCTGTGGCTGAGGCGAAGACTGCGGTACGTGACGCTGTGGCTGAGGGGAAGACTGCGGTACGTGACGCTGTGGCTGAGGGGAATACTTCGGTACGTGACGCTGTGGCTGAGGGGAAGACTGCGGTACGTGACTTGTTTGTTCTGTCCTTGGCTGTGGCTTGTTTGTTCTGTCCTCGGCTGTGGCTTGTTTGTTCTGTCCTTGGCTGTGGCTTGTTTGTTCTGTCCTTGGCTGTGGCTTGTTTGTTCTGTCCTCGGCTGTGACTTGTTTGTTCTGTCCTTGACTGTGACTTGTTTGTTCTGTCCTCGGCTGTGGCTTGTTTGTTCTGTCCTTGGCTGTGGCTTGTTTGTTCTGTCCTTGGCTGTGGCTTGTTTGTTCTGTCCTCGGCTGTGACTTGTTTGTTCTGTCCTTGGCTGTGACTTGTTTGTTCTGTCCTCGGCTGTGGCTTGTTTGTTCTGTCCTCGGCTGTGACTTGTTTGTTCTGTCCTTGGCTGTGACTTGTTTGTTCTGTCCTCGGCTGTGGCTTGTTTGTTCTGTCCTTGGCTGTGGCTTGTTTGTTCTGTCCTTGGCTGTGGCTTGTTTGTTCTGTCCTCGGCTGTGACTTGTTTGTTCTGTCCTTGGCTGTGGCTTGTTTGTTCTGTCCTTGGCTGTGGCTTGTTTGTTCTGTCCTTGGCTGTGGCTTGTTGTTCTGTCCTTGGCTGTGACTTGTTTGTTCTGTCCTCGGCTGTGGCTTGTTTGTTCTGTCCTTGGCTGTGGCTTGTTTGTTCTGTCCTTGGCTGTGACTTGTTTGTTCTGTCCTCGGCTGTGACTTGTTTGTTCTGTCCTCGGCTGTGGCTTGTTTGTTCTGTCCTTGGCTGTGGCTTGTTTGTTCTGTCCTTGGCTGTGGCTTGTTTGTTCTGCCTTTGGCTGTGGCTTGTTTGTTCTTTCCTTGGCTGTGGCTTGTTTGTTCTGTACTTGGCTGTGGCTTGTTTGTTCTGTCCTTGGCTGTGGCTTGTTTGTTCTGTCCTTGGCTGTGGCTTGTTTGTTCTGTCCTTGGCTGTGGCTTGTTTGTTCTGTCCTTGGCTGTGACTTGTTTGTTATGTCCTTGGCTGTGGCTAGTTTGTTTTGTCCTCGGCTGTGGCTTGTTTCTTCTGTCCTTGGCTGTGACTTGTTTGTTCTGTCCTCGGCTGTGGCTTGTTTGTTCTGTCCTCGGCTGTGACTTGTTTGTTCTGTCCTTGGCTGTGACTTGTTTGTTCTGTCCTTGGCTGTGGCTTGTTTGTTCTGTCCTTGGCTGTCGCTTGTTTGTTCTGTCCTTGGCTGTGGCTTGTTTGTTCTGTCCTTGGTTGTGGCTTGTTTGTTCTGTCCTTGTTGTATACCTTGCTTACTATACTTCCCACATTGATTAAGCTTCACTGTGTATTGCCTATTGTTTGACTGGGCATCTTTGTGTCCCACACGAGAGTCAGGCGTTCGACGTGCTGGCGATTTCCCAGGTGGAGTTGTTACTGGCGTGCCATGTTTGCTAGCGTTTGCTATTTCCGTGCATCTACATACCGCGGCACATGGTAGCAGATCACCTTGTTGCCTTCCTGATCTCTATTTTGGTATTTCTGACAGGATTACAAGTATGACGTGGTGGTGCATTGGACCACAGGGCTACATTACAGCTCCGTTTTTCTTCATGTATGTGCTGATCATTGGTGCTTTTCCTCTCTTTATGTCTAGTCGTTTGTATGCATCTTCTGTTTCAGCCACATTACCGACATTGACCCATATCCATAATGTTTGAGCGTAGGTTACGATCGCACCCAGTAACCGCAGTTCAACTATGTCCGAATGTTTTGGGCATATGCTGTGGTCGGGCCAAGTGAAAACATTTGTTCCTTGGCCGAGTTGTTTGGCCGCTTGTTGGGGTCAGACCAAGCATGTGTATTTGACCCAAGTCCACGTTGCTGTGGTTGGACCAAATGGTCGCCCTTGAACCGTGTCCACATTGTGTTGGGGTTGTGTGGTGGCCAGAACAAATGTGTACATCTGAAACCTGTCCAAATCGTTTCGGTACATGTTGTGGTCGGACCAATTATTTGCTCTTGTCCCCGTCCAAATTGTTCGGTTGAGTATCGAGGTCGGACCATGTGTTTGCATTTGATACTTGCCCAAATTGTTTGGGCGAATGTTGTGTTTGGAACCAGTGATTGCAGTTAAACTATGTGCAAGTTTGTTTAGGCGCGTGTTGTGGTCGGACCATGCGCTTACATTTGATCCGTGTTCCAATTTTGAGGCGATTGTTATGGTTTGACCAAGTGGTTGCATTTGGCCCATGTCTGAGTTTTTTGGGCGCATGTGGTGGGCAGACCAATTAACCATATCCAAATTGTTTTAGTACGTGTTGTGGTTGGATCATGTGGTTGCTTTTATTATATTCAACATTGTCTGTGCACTTGATTATATTTTGACTAATGTCCGATTTGTTTAGGCCGATGATAGTGTCAGGCCATATCAATTGATTTAAAAGTAAAATGGATCCACTTTCACACTGTTTGCGTTTTGGTGATATGGTCTGGCGCAGTCACTGTGTCCAGGCCATGTCCTTACTATCTGTACACATGATATGGTCAGATCATGACTGTGATTATTACCATGTTCGAATTGTTTAGGCGCTTGATATGTCCACATCGTGCATGCCTGTTATCGGTCGGTCGTGTTGTTTGGATGCATATTATGGTGGTTTGATAATTTATTTGAACCGTCTCACTTGTTTGCACGTACGATATTGTGTGCCATAATGTGTGCATTTGAAACTTTATCTTGTCTTGATACGTGATACGACGTGACATATTCTTTGCTCTAGACCCATGTCCTGTGCACCTGTTACGAGGTGAAAATGTTGTGCTTGTGTTTTGTTGCCTTAATCTGTTTTTAACCAGTTTGAAAGTGTTTTTGCGTTTGTTTTGGTGTGTCATAATCAGTGCATATGTATCCATCTTACATTGTTTCAGTGCACGTTTTGGTGTGGCATCGTCCATGCATGTGGCTGTTTCCATGATTGGCTGTATGTTTTGGTGTACCATATTCTGCCATTGTGTATCATATCCACTTTGGTTAGGCTCACTGGATGGGATAGTCCTAGCGAGGGTGTGCTTTTGGTCATCTTCACTGCATTCACATGGCTTAGTGCATGCCTGCCAGACTGATTATGACCGTGTTTGACTGCTCCATATAAGCGAAGACATAGTAGACAGAGCGTGTAGAGCAAGCATCAGGACCGGTCTACGTGAAACACTACAGCCTCTACACGACAAAGCATCGCCAGAAACGCTCCAAAGAATACAAAGACTACTCCAGTTGGTCGACTAAGTCGATCCCCAATGAGAGCTATTTCCCCAACTATTGGCAGCACACAACCGAAGACGATTGCTATGTCGGATGTGGACCCGTGGCTTGGGCGATGATCTTCGGCTACTACGACAGTCGATCGCACTACATGTCGTCGACCTACGGCACGGGAAGTCAGGGCCTCTACCGGTGCGACAGCGACGGCGCCAGCGGCTCAAACAGCTGCATAGCTCCGAGTTCTTCGTCCTCCGACGTCTCTCGCATGAAGAAATACCTCGAGAAGATCGCGAAGACGCTCGGAACGTGGTGCATCTTCACGAACGGCGCCACACCCGCCTCCAAAGCCACACCAAAGACTACTACTTAAACTAAAGGCCCATGGCATAGGAAATGGAATAATCAACTAGATAGAAAAATGGCTTATTGATAGAAGACAAAGAGTAGTAGTTGATGGGGAGGTTTCAAACTGGAAAGCGGTTTTGAGTGGAGTACCGCAGGGATCAGTACTGGGACCTATTTTATTCTTAATATATATCAATGATTTGGATGATGACATAACAAGCAACGTGTTGAAGTTTGCGGACGACACAAAAGTGTTTCGGAAAATTTAAAGTGACGCAGATAGACAGCATTTACAAGATGATCTTAATAAGTTGATAGAATGGTCTGAGAAGTGGCAAATGCTGTTTAATTTTGGAAAGTGTAAGTGCCTTCACACAGGACATGGGAATGAAGATGCACAATATACAATGGGTGATACAGTACTAAATACTACCTTAAAGGAAAAGGACTTAGGGTTAACTATTAGTGCTGACATGAAGGTATCAGAGCAGTGTGGAATTGCAGCAGCGAAAGGAAACCAAATTCTTGGATTAATTAGGCGAAATATAGTGTACAAAGAAAAAGAACTAATAATACCGCTGTATAAAACAATAGTTAGGCCTCACTTAGAATATT
>JAODUO010001746.1:45000-60000 GCA_025642075.2 Ridgeia piscesae
TGTGTGTGTGTGTGTGTGTGTGTGTGTGTGTGTGTGTGTGTGTGTGTGTGTGTGTGTGTGTGTGTGTGTGTGTGTGTGTGTGTGTGTGTGTGTGTGTGTGTGTGTGTGTGTGTGTGTGTGTGTGTGTGTGTGTGTGTGTGTGTGTGTGTGTGTGTGTGTGTGTGTGTGTGTGTGTGTGTGTGTGTGTGTGTGTGTGTGTGTGTGTGTGTGTGTGGTAGTGTGTGTGTGTAGGTGTGTGTATTTGTGCGAGTGTCCGTATTGCGTTTGGCGGTGGCGTATTTATAGGATGGATCGGGGAAAGTGATCCTCCTGTACAAAATGTTACTTAGAGTGAATACTTACTTCTATGTATTGCTTTGAAAATAATAATAATGTTGGTATATTTAAAAACATAACATGTTGGGCATGAAACAGTTGGCGACGAGCTGTGCTTTGAATAGAACACAGTCACACGTGATGTCGGAGCAAGATATATGGTTAACGCAGATAATAATGATGTGCAATCATTTTAGACCACTTAATGATCGCACATAATCTGACACAATAATATGTCTTGCCAAAATCAATTACTGTGGAGACAATGCCGCGGCATTAATTGGATTTGTATAGTCGCCAGATGTTACAGTATGTTACGATAAAGTAAAAATAAGTACAGTTAAAGGTAAGTTCTTATATAGCGCAGTATCCAATCCTCACGACTGCTCAAAGCGCTTTACACTTTACTTCCCTGGCCGACCTGTTCAATCAGACACAATCTCAACTTCACTTGAAAATATCCAGCCGTATGCTGCAATTAATGCGCGAATGCTGCTCGTACACATATTTCCCTCCTGTCTATAATCAGATCGTCATTTACACAGCTGAGTCAACTGGAGCAATGTAGAGAGAGAAATCTTGCCCAAAGTTTTAACATCGCAGCACACGATTCGAACCCGGTTCCTCTTAGTCGAGAGACCGAATCTCCACCCCTGGGCCACTGCGCTATACAAGGTATACTATGTGACATCTTTCCATAAACAGTAGGATTTATAAATACGTAGCCTACCCATAAGGCGGAAATTCTTCGGATAAACACAGGTTCATTTGTTTATTTCTACATGTTTAATTACTTTAACTAACATTATTCACACTTTTAATCGACAAACTATTAATAATGTTATATGTTGCTGATGGTTTGGAAAGCTCATTGAAACATTAATCTTACAGAGAGATTATAATAAGTTGGCTGTTGAGAAGATTAAAATCCACAACGATATCTTACAACATTACACTGGCTGCAGTGAACTCAACAAAGAGAGCAATACGCCTCTGGAGCAAACGACTTTTCCTGCTAAGAACCATGCGATCGTTAAAACAGATACAAACATTGCCATAAAGAATAAGCGTTTTACGTAAATGCAATTTACTCGTCATCATGCTGACGCAATGTGTCGATTGTACGTGACAGTGATCACGTACACGAGGTGGGAGTTTCCCAATTGGTCGCTGTATAAAATGCGAACTCGGCCTGTTCTACACCGAAAGACTCCGACTGTCCACTTAAACGGACATCTTCGTGTGGCTAAGACAGGTAAGGAGGTTTGACGTTTGTATTCTGCATCACTAGACGGTTAAGGACCGTTGTCACTACGATGATCAGCCAGTGGTTAGTTTAGTCTCGCTTATCTCACGTGCGTTCTAGGGATATGTAATGGAGCGTTGTGTCTCCCACTTCCCATAGGCCAGTCTCGCTCATTCACTCCCTTCACAGCCCCTCTTGGTTTCCTTTTTTGCATATTTATGCATGTAGTGATTGCATAAGTTTCATGTTGTATCTGAAAGTGCAATTGCGGGATTTAGAATTTTCGAAGTCAACATAAAGCTAATATATTACGCAACCAAGTCGTTACGTACCTATCAATTTGTTCTGCGAGTCGGGTTTGTGACATTTGAACATCAATGCTAGCGTTAAGTTATCGATGGATTCAAGCGTCTGTAACTTAATAAAATCAATACCATTGCTGAGAAAATCCACCGACACATTGCTAGATAATAGTATGAATTGTACGGTGACACTAGAATATGATATATTCTAGTGTCTAATATTCTAATATTATTAGTTTTCATTATTCCAATTTTCTTCAATGTTCAGTGCAAAAGTCCTACGAGCGTCACCCGGCGTTTTCTTCAGTGACGTCATCCAACATTTGACAAGGTTCCACCATGGAAATGACCACTTCTGAGCGTGAGCGTGAGAACACTATAGATAGGCTTACAATTCAGCATCTCTTTGCAAGTCCATTACGTTTATATTTATGTGTGTCAAACGGAAAAAAAGATAAATTCGTCATTCTCATTCTTGAAGAATTTATGTGATGTTAATATCTTTGCATACAGACCTGTTTTGAAGAGACAATGCGTGCGTACGTCATCTTGTTCTTCGCCGTCCTGGCGTTGGCCTGTGTTGCAGCTCACGTAAGTGTCGACCTTAAAAGACAGCAATATTTAGTTTGTCTGTGTACTGTGTGAATATTTACAAACATAACTTGTTTGTATACACCCAACGATGATGGCATTGTAATCGTTAACATAATAATAATATTAGGTGCAAATCTGCTTTATATTAATAACACCGTAACATAGTTAATGTCCAATATTGGCATGACGCTGAGCGACTCCTGTTAAAGCTCCAGGTTTGTATTGGTTCATTTAATATTACCTTCTTATGACTACAACATGCGTGCTGAAGGTTTACTCCTGCTAATTTGTTTTTAGTTATTTTATTAAGCTCGGAACAATGTTGGAAATTTGAAGGATTCCGCCTGCAACACGTTCAAATGGTAAATCAAACATCCAGCTTCTAAACAATATTGATTGACAATAATGCCGCGGTGAGCAGAGTTACACCCGTTGCTATTTAATGTTCCCAAGTTCTACAAAACAGATGAGCTGGCACCCTTCCTTTCAATAACACTAAAAGGTCACATTTACTGGAATACATTCAGTGAGTGTATTTACCCTTGTGATAATAGCTTAGTTACTTACTTACTACCTTCCTTACTTCATGTTTTTTCTATTTAAAATGGTAGAGATATTTCAATACCGAACTGCTGAAGATACAAACCCACTCATAGATACATGTGTACCAACACATCATCTGATGGTAACACAAGCACATACGCATGCACGCATACATACACAGTCATAGAAACATGCATGGTAACACGTCATTTGATGATAAGACATTCGTATTGATTCGGTTAACGCAAAAATCTGGTGTAAATGTAACTATTTAATAATTCAGACGTGTTATTGATGTCATAGGAAGAAGAGGTCGAAGAGACGGGTGAGTGTTGAACCAGTGAAGTATTTATGTATAAAACACACGCACGTGTACACGCACCCGCAATGCACACACACTCACACACATTCACATACCAAAAAATACATAAAAAAACCATGCCACACCCCACGCCCCCCACCCCCAGGGAAAAAAAAAAAAAATTGCCCCCGCACACACACCCCAAAACCAAAACCACACCCCAAAACACACACACACAAAAAAAAAAAACACACACACACAAAAAAAAAAAAACACCCCCCCCCCCCCCCCCCCCCCCCCCCCCCCCCCCCCCCCCCGCAAAATTTTTGTTACTGTGCCATTCTTAAATTATATTCTTAAAGCATGGAGTCAGGTTGTCAGTTCCGGTGCCCAAAATTGCTAGGATGAGTAATTATTAGACGGAAGTTGTTTGACTCAGTTGTGTTAAATGTGGGAATCTAGCGAATGCGTGGACCGATTCCGTGATTTTGCCAATAGGGCGTAGGTACAAACTGAATGTTTTGTTTACAGTTTGGGCGTTTTAGGGCCAAACATTTAAACTTTGTATTTAAACCTGTTTCTGTCTTGCGAAATACGAGTTTATGTATTTTTTTAGAATGAAGTAATTTACTGATTATATTATATTAGCTATGTCAAATATGAAGATCCACCTGTTCCAGATGTCGTAGCACCGCCCGCGACACGCGCAGGATCGAGGTGTCTCAGGGCTGGCGGCGGCTGCCTTGCTACTCCTGGGACGGGGTCGACTGTCATGAGACTGCCACTGGATGCCATTGCCACTCCCTTGTTGGCCTCAGTGGAGGCTGCCAAGTTGAGGTGCCACATAACTTTCACTGGCACTGGTGCAGTGCCGGTTATAACCCTGGAACACATTGTGAGTGCAACAACGCAGTACCTTCCGTGCATTGCAGATAAGTGCCGTAGTCACTGCGTTCGCTAGGTGGCGCCACTATTTCGCATCTTTCCCGCGACGGGCCGCCACCAGCACGCAGTTCAGTCGTTAGCCTTATCCACGGACATAGACCCACATTTTCGAGTGATTTTTTTTGCCACATTTAGTTAAACTATGATCGGCTGCAATTACAACATTGACAATAACATTACATTCTATCTATAGTGTATCTACTTTAATAGATGTGACTTACTTTACAGTATCGTTGTTACTCTGGCGTGCTTTGTTTACACGTTGTGTGACATTGTAGTGGACAAGTGAATCGGTGGTAATAAAACGACTTCTGCCAATGACGAATTTGTTGCGAGTTACATATCAACGCAGACTCGCTCACTCGCTCACGTAATCGCACACAGATGCATGCAGCACGTATACATGAGCTACAAGTTGATAGTTTAAGCATTTGTGCGTTCCTTTTTTAAACTGATACGCAAACACACTGCCCATAGAACAGACTCGGCTTATACAATTATGATAAAGCATTTGCTGAAGTGGCTTAGTATGCGTGCATGCGTATGTGCATGTCTTACCATCAGATGATGTGTTAGCACGCATGTTCTACGAGTGTGTTTGTGTGCGTGTATGCGTATGTGCATACTCAGTATATGTATTTTCAAAACAATACATAGAATTAAGCATTCACTCTCAGTAACACTTTATACAGGAGGAACAGTTTTCGTTTCTTTCGAATGGTGGACAATTTAACATAAACAATGTTAAATTATAACCAAAACCACATGTTGATGAATGAGTGTTGTTTATTTTCTTTGCCAAAATATTGCAACACATATTATATAAATTCACGCAAGGGCGGAATTGTTTCGTTTTCCGTGATCACGTGTATTAATGATCATGAGTCGAATACATGACTAGGCTCGAACAGTTTTAATCTACGACAAAGTGTCTCCAGCAGACATGTGCTCTGACGCGTCATCTCAACACCCAACTATATTAGGCGACGGCAGAACGACCTAACAGACCGATATAACTGGGCCCCCATACACACACCCAAATGTTATATCATCGGAAATCCCTGCATTTCCGAGTCACAATTAGGCCTGTCGAAAAGTTGCCAAGTGGTGCAGTAACCATTAATACGAGGTCAAACAAGGTCATCGTAAAACGATCAAATTTAAAAATTGGACGCTTGCGAACACTTCTGGATATAAAAATGGCTAAGAAGCTATTTTATGTTATTAGAAGCTGGCCAATTATATTTTATAGTTGCGCCGCCATTCGCTATATGGCAGCATGTCTTGGATATAATCTCGTAACATCTTGCTCCTTATAATAAAGCTTTGTAACATCACTCGAAACGTACAAACTAACTGGTTGTTTGTTGTTGGCAGAACGTTTGTGTACGTCTGCCAAACAGTGGTCCATTGTCACTGACAAGTGTGTGGTATGCCGTGTCGACTGAAATTGTTCTTCAGCTGTTTCGTATGTTGTCTCTTATAGGTAGTCTAACTTGAAGAAACCGCCGTGGTAATCTGCTATTACCACATAGTCCCTTCCAGACCACGAGAACAAATCCGCCCCTCCTTTCTGCCCTGGTAGGTCTGGGGTCTCAGTCATGACCATCGACTCTGCAGGTTGCCTGTAAGCGTAGGTTGCACACACACCACATGTTTCTACGTAGTGACGGATGTCTGTAGACATCTGAGGCCAGTAAATCAGGTCTCGTGCTCTCCTCAAAGACGAGTTGATGCCTATATGGCCGAGATATACATTCTCTTTCATGCTCTTTCGCAGTGAAGACGGTACTACGATGCGTTCTCCGCGAAATATGTCACCATCATGGATCGTCAGCTCGTCGCGGTAGCTGAATAGCTGAAGTAGCATAGCACACGATCTGACACGCGTCTTCTGTCATTTGACCATCTATCCATGATGACTTACCCAGTTCTTAAGGACCGGGCCCAGTAATGTCGCACCACGGAACCGGTCTAGGCGATAGGGAATGAACGCTATGAGCGTGACGGTGTTGATGGTTACCTCATCTGTGGGTGCTCGGGACAAGGTGTCGGCGACCGGTATGGCTTTTCCAGGTTTCTACGTCAGCTGGTATGAGTACTCTTGTGATTTCAGCAGCATGTGTTGTAGCCGCTTGGAAGCTTCCCCTTGTCACTTCGCCCGGATCGCAACGAGCGGTTTATGGTCAGTCACCACAGTGACATCTCGACCGCACGTGTAGTGCTGAAACTTTCAAAAACTAAGCAACACGCTCAGCATTTCTTTTTCGATCTGGGCGTAATTGCGTTCAGCTGAAGGCAGAGATCGGCTTGCGTATACCAATGGATTGCCATTTTGTAGCAACACCGATCCCAGTCCGTACTTACTCGCATCGTTCTCCAGCACTAGTTCATTGTCCGAGTTGTAGAACGCAAACACAAGGGCCTCTGACAGCATCATCTTGACTGCATCAAAGGTCATTTGTGAAGTCTTGGACACACGTAGACACGCCATTCTTGAGCCTGATGCCGATGTTTTTGGAGCACTTCACTTGACACCGTTCTGCCAAAAGGCAGACGACACCACCTGTATCTTCCAAAACACCTCTCTGAAACGTCAACAGCCTGGATTCGTCATCTAATTTGACCTGCCAGTAACAGAGGTCTGCCTTCGAGAAAAAAGCCCCTTGAAAATCATGGAGCACATCTTCGAGAATTGGCAACGTGTAATGTTCACACTGCAACGCCTTGTTGAGTTCGTGAGGGTCTATACGCACCCGTAAAGCGTCTGATCTCTTCTTCACAACTACCACTTGAATGACCCATGGTGTCGTTTCATCCACAGGATCCATGGCTGTCAATCGCTCGAGTTCACTCTTAAGTTGCGGGTACACGTCGGCTAGCCATGATATTGGGGCACACTTCTGGGTTGACTGTCAAGTGTTGCACACCTGGAAACTCTCCCAGCTTGTCATCAAACAATGAATCGAAACAACTATCAACTTGGACTGCTGCCACACAATGGAAGTTGTTGTCCTGTATTTTCACCAGATGCATTTGCTCGCTGGTCTGTAAACCTAGAATTGGCTGACAGTCGTCATTGTCTTTGATGACAATGAACTTAACATCATGTGATGTCTCTGTTTTTGGATTGCTCAGCAGCATTCGACACTTCCCCAGCGGTTTTATTATCTTCTTGTTCGACATTGTGAGAACACTATTGTATTGGACAACATCTCTGCATCTCTGACGTATCAGGCTGGCAGTATAGTATATTGACGGTGGCACATGTGTCGATTTGGAATACGATCTGTTTCCGTTTACGAGCGCTGGATACTTCGCATATGCGCCCCGTTTTCGTGGTGTCAGTGAGTACACCCCGGCGTCACCACTGTCGTCGTCTTCATCAGTCCCTTTGGTATTATGTACGTTGTACACACGTCGTTGGTTTCTAGACTGCTGATTTGTACCGCGCCCTCTCATGCACTTCCATTCAAAATGATCATTGGCCCCACAATTATTGCAGGTCTTTCCATACGCGGGGCACATTTCTTTCTTGGGAGCGTGACGCCTGCCGCAGTATCGACACTCCCGCTTGAGTAGACGACCATGAGTGACGACATATACATGTTCATATATATCATCCAGTACTGTTCTGTGTGATATGGCCGATTCTGCTGCCTTGCAGACATCTCATTTACACACACGTCCACGGAAAGTCTGCGGATCTTAAGCAACTCTTGGGCCGCCTCAGACTGTCTTATGCCTAAGAAGGCATCTGTTATAATCGAGCTTACGTATTTATGACAGACGTTGCAAGTGTTTGCCAACATACATAGATCCGCGTAGGAATCTTCAAAGCTGTCTTCATCCTCCTGCTTCCAGTTATTGAAGTTACACCGTTCGAAAGTTTCGCTTGCCTCCCTTACAGCAAATTCGTCACAAGCTGGTAAAATTTCCGTCGTGGTGCGGTGTTCTTGTGAACTGGAAACCTTCATACAGCCGCATGGCTTCGTCGACTATTGAGTTTTATAGCATCGCGACCTGATAGTTTCATGGTTTGGCAGTCATATCTGACGGTGTGCAAACATATGACCAGCGCCGACGGAATATTTTCTACGATTCTGCCTTGTTTAGCCCAAACACCAGTGGCTGGGGGGCTTGGCCGGTGCACCACCAGTGGTTGGGGGGGGGGGGCTGGCCAGTGCACCACCATGGCTGGGGGGGGGGCTGGCCACCATTTCGCGCTTCGACGGCCATTTAGCTGGATCGTCGCAAGTGTGTCAGCGATAATTAGTGGGTCATCAATTAATGTGCCAAATAAATGTCTCTCACGCACCTAATTGTCACACGTCCACCGCTGCCACAATGTTTCGTTATCCGTGATCACGTCTACCAATGATAATGACACGAATACATGACTAGACTCCAACAGTTTTAATCTACTACAACGTGTCTCCAGCAGACATGTGCACTGACGCGTCATCTCATCACCTAACTATATTTTATAGTTGCGCCGCCATTCGCTAGATGGCAGCATGTCTTGTACATAATCACGTAAAAGGAATATCAAGTTTGGTGTAAAAATGCTATGTTATATGAGTTGGCGATAGACTTCGTATGTTGGCTCTCGGCATGATTGTTTATGGATAACTCTGACGCTCTGACACAGACACACGTGGATGGACGCTCACCCATGCACCTACATGCCTGCACACATCCGCGCAAGACTGGGGGCGTTGCACTGCGGTATAATTCCCCTGGCTGATTGTATACGCAAACCGTGGAAGTGAGTGGAGTCGAACTATAAAAGTATAACAACTGATTTCGCCAGTCGCTTCTGCGTCCTCCTCCTTGGATGTTGCGTACCTCTCGGGGTGACGTTCATAGATCTAAGTGCACCAGACGCATCGATAATCAACCGCTTTCGTGCTAAGACATAACTAATTCTGAAGCGAACAAGTTTTGTCATGGCGCCAGTGAGAAGAATGCAAAGGGGTGATATCCTAAGTGTACAGAATCAAAACGATTGGCCATCAGTCGCACCAGCACTACCACCAATTCAAGGAGTACTAGGATATCTGGATTTAACGACCCACCGGTCTGCGGTGACACATATGTTATACGCTTGGATAGTCCATTTTAGCGCTCTCGACAAACAAACATTTTCAATACGTAACACCTACCGTACCTTGAGTCTCCTACTACAATAATGTTGTTATATTTATATAAACAAATTACAGGCAGACGTACTTGACCACACTGTTTAAAATCTAAACGACGTCAGATCTGCATGCACACACTGCATGCACACGTAAAAACGTACACACACATGCAAACGCAGTACCGCAGTTATTAGAAACACTGCTGAATACGTTCTAGAAGTCCAAATCTTTGTTGTTTCTAGGTTAGTTGGGCCTAAGTTAAAAATCCAACATCCTCTATTATGGAACATACGACACAGCGACACGCTAATGTTAGCAATAACAAATGACAAACTGTAATATGTCACAGAGAAAAAAACGTCATCGAAGCGTGGAGTGGCGCATCGGTTGCCACAAGTCTGTACCGTTAAGATCTGAACCGGCAACAAGTCAGCAAATAGAAAAAAACGTCTTTTCTTGGTACACCTACATATGGATACACTTCGCAGGTGTTTACATCAGTACTAATTGTTATAATTACAGCTTGGCTGCATTTACTGCTTATTTGTTGGAAAATACAAATGTTATCGTATTGTTCGACAGTCTATATGATACGCGAATCAGATGGACAATATTTATTAACTATGATAATCGTTGGATCTTTCCTATATATATATATATATATATAATATATATATATATATATATATATATATATATATATATATATATATATATATTTAGATGTTAAGGCAAAGAAAATATTTTTATTCTCAATGTGCATGATGGCTAATATATTTAGGATTCAAAATAATAGTTGCCCGGTTACTAGACTAGTTTCAAATTGCATTTAGTTTTTGTTGTTTTCTTGGCCTCTCTATCGTCAGATTTTCCGTTTCATTGTCTTTTTTCTTCACATCACTTTTCTCTCTACATTCTCTATCAGCAGTCTCGAATTCTTTCTATCTGTGGCACTTTTTCTCCATTCTTCTCCTTCTCTTTCTATTCGGTCCTTTCATCCTCTTTTCACCTCCACTTTCTGAGCACCTGCTCTCTTTGCCAGGTTTTCATCTCTCATCCTTTCCACATGACCAGCCCATGTCAAACTATTCCTTGCCAATTTCTTCTTAATACCTCTCGGGGTGACGTTCAACGATTTATGCCCTTCAGACGAAAGATAATGAACCGCTTTCGTGGTAAGATATAATTAAGACTGAATCGCACATGATTTGTTATGGTGCCAGTGAGAAGAATGCAAAGGGGTGATATCTTATATGTACAGAATCAAAACAAATGGGCGTCGCACCATCACTACCACCAGTTCAAGGAGTACCAGGACCTCTGGATGTTACGACTCATCGGTTTGCGGTGTCACATATGTTATACGCCTGGTGGGTTCATTTGAGTGCTTTGTTTCCTCTCGATAAACAATTGAAAGTATTATATATAAACGTACACACACACACACACACACACACACACACACACACACACACACACACACACACACACCCACACACACACACGCACATACACACACGCACACACACACGCACACGCACACACACACACGCACACGCACACGCACACGCACACGCACACGCACACGCACACACACACACACACATATATATATATATATATATATATATATATATATATATATATATGCAAACGCCACACACACGCACACACGCAAACACGCAAACATGCACACACGCAAACATGCAAACGCGCAGACGCGCACACGCGCTCCCCCCACACACACATTAACGCAAGCATGCACTGGTGCAGTTTTTAGGAACACTGCTGAAGTCGTTCCAGAAGACCAAATCTTTTTTGTTTCTAGGTTAGATGAGCCTAATTTCAAAATAAATCACAGGCCAATACGGAACATACGACACAGTGACACGCAAATATTAGCAAAAACAAATGACAAACTGTAATACGGCACAGAGAAAAACGACATCGTGGCGTGGAGTGGCCACAAGTATGTACCGTGACAATTCTCTAAGTTTGAATCGGCAACAAGCCAGCAACACGTCTTTTCTTGGTACACCTACACGTCGATACGCTTCGAAGGTATTCACATACGTATTAGTTGTTTCAATTACAGTTTGGCTGCATTTACTAATTATTAGTTGGAAAGTCAAAAGTTATTGTATTGTTCCACAGGCTATATAATGCGCAAATCAGATGGAACATCTTCACGAGCTATAATAATCGATTTCTGATTGCTCGTTTTATTGAGAAAAACAATCATATTTCTTCCTTCAGGTATCCTACATACAATGAATATTGCATGCCACCTAATTTATTACCCATACCGAGCGAACAAGACGCAGAACGTCACATGACTTAGCTTCTGCTACTGATAAAAACGTATCTGTCTGGTGACGAAGTGACATTTCTGCTGTATAGGCTGAGTACTCCCGCTGCAAGGATTTTGCATTGCAAGTGGTCATCCGACAACTAACCAAACATGTATATATATATATATATATATATATATATATATATATATATATATATATATATATATATATATCAAACCCTACTTTAAATGACTACCGACAGGACAACCACGTTCACTGACTCATGTATAATGATGCCTGAGTAAGACGTACCTCCCAGTTCTTCCCTTTCGCAAAAATGTTTTGTCATATTCAAATAGGATTCATGCAGTCAGGAGACTCCTCTTCTGTCGCTGGCTGCAGCCCAAGAGGTGACAAGGCAACAAAAATTTCTTTATTCTCAACCTGAGTGATGGCTAAAATATTTAGGATTCAAACAAATTGTTGCCCGGTTACTACACTAGTATCAAATTGCATTTAGTTGTTGTTATTTTCTTGTCGTCTCTATGGTCGGTCTTGTCGTCTCTATGGTCGGTCTTGTCGTCTCTATGGTCGGTCTTGTCGTCTCTATGGTCGGTCTTGTCGTCTCTATGGTCGGTCTTGTCGTCTCTATGGTCGGTCTTGTCGTCTCTATGGTCGGTCTTGTCGTCTCTATGGTCGGTCTTGTCGTCTCTATGGTCGGTCTTGTCGTCTCTATGGTCGGTCTTGTCGTCTCTATGGTCGGTGGTAAGTTTGCCATGCCATCCGTTTCATTGTCTTTTTTTCTTCATCTCACTTTTCTCTCTCTGCATTCTCTATCAGCAGTCTCGAATTCTTTCTATCTGCGGCACTTTGTCCTCAATTTTTCTCTTTGTCTTTCTATGTATCTTTCAAGCAATCCCCCATCACAATTTCGGTCCTCTTTCCCCTCGTTTCCCCTCCTCGTTCTGAGCATCTGCTGTCTATGCCAGTTTTTCATCTCCCATCCTTTCCGCATGTCAAACTATTCTTCGCCAATTCTTAATACTTTCCTACACTCCATCCTTCACTCTCAGTTCATCCATTCTTCTCTTATCAGCTGTCTTAACTGCCAGCATTCTTCGTACCAGGTTTTTTTCGCAAACCTATATTTTCTCCTCTAGTTTCTTTGTTTGTGCCAACGCGTCGCTAGTCCATTCATGTATGCCGGGGCTAACACACGAGCTGAGCACATGTCTTTTAAGTTTACGTGAGTTGCGTCGGTTTCCCATCACCTCTTGGACTTTTCGCCAAACTAAACATTTGGCCCTTGCTGTGACCCTCATTATAACTAATGCAATTTAGCTAGTCGATTTGAAATTGAAATTTCCTAAAGTGAATTTATTCATTTTAATAAGAAGCAACGTTACATGTTGTGAAGTTATTGGTTGAACGCCAACGCCTCACAATCTATGTTAAATTAGGAATGTTTATTATTGTTTCATAAGAGTAAGTGACTACATGTTAATATCTGTCATGAATGTGTCAGTAGGTTTAGGAGAATTAACGTGTTGGCCGGCTATAGGTGGATATTATGAAGGGTCTCTTTCATAATGTGTCATTTCTCTCTGACTTTGACGCTTTCTATGAAAAGCTTTGCTAAACTGACAGCTACATTAGTCAGTGAATTTTGATGTCATGTCGGTATTCATCTTAAGCGAGTTGGGTTTGATATATATATATATATATAAATATAAATATATATATATATATATATAATTTATATATAATATATATATATATATATATATATATATATATATATATATATATACACACACACACAGAGTTTGCTTGTTGTTGAATGCAAATGCAAAATCCTGGCTACGCCACTGAGAGCACTCATCCGCGTACAGCGGAAATGTCAGTTCGTCACCTGTCAAATACGTTTTTACCAGTAGCAGAAGCTAAATCACATAACATTCTGCCTCTTGTTCGCTCGGTAATGAATTAAGTGGCATGTAAATCATCGTTGTATGTAGGATGCCTGCAGGAAGGAATAAGATTATTTTTTGCAGCAAATTCTTACATATATATATATATATATATATATATATATATATATATATATATATATATATATATATATATATATATATATATATATATATATATATCAGAATACCACGCTCGCTCCAGCAAGAAATTCCATACAGATTTCATCTGATTATCGTATTATATAGTATCATATAGCCTGTGGAACACTACAATAACATTTGTATTGTCCAACAAATAATCAGTAAATGCAACCAAGCTGTATTTGTAATAATTAGTACTTTGGTGTATACCTGCGAAGCGTATCCATGTGTAGGTGTATCAAGAAAAGTAGATTTTCTAGTTGCTGACTTGTTGCCGATTAAAACGAAGATATTTTAACGGTCCAGACTTGTGTAACCGATGCGCCACTCCCCGCCTCGATGACGTTTTTCTCTGTGCCATATTACAGTTTGTCATTTGCTATTGCTAACATTAGCGTGTCGCTGTGTCGTATGTTCCGAATTGGCGTGTGTTGGACATTTAACTGAGACCCAACTAACCTAGAAACAAGAACGACTTGGACTTCTAGTACGTCTTCAGCAGTGCTCCTAAAAATGCTTTAGTGCGTACATGTGTGCATTCGTGCGTGAATGTGTGCATGTGCGTGTGTATGTGTGTTTGTGTGACATTTGCATGTGTGTGTTTGATTATACGTACATTTGTACATGCAGATCTGAGGTCGTTTACATTTTAAACAATGTTATCAAGTACATCTGCCTGCAATTTTTTTTATAGATATAAAAGATAATTTTAGTAGGAGACGTAAGCTACATTAGGTATTTCGTGTTGGAAATGTTTCTTAATCGAGAGGAAACAAAGCACTAAAATTAACCCACCAAGCGTGTAACATATGTATCATCGCAGGCCGCTGGGTCGTAAAATCCAGAAGTCATAGTGCTCTTTGAATTAGTGGTAGTGATGGTGCGACGGCCATTCGTTTTGATTTTGTACACTTAAGATATCACCCTTTTGCATTCTTCTCATTGGCACCATGAACGAACTTGTTCGGTTCAGACTTAATTGTATCTTAGCACGAACGCGGTTGATTATTGATGCATCAAATGCACTAAAATCATTGAACGTCACCCCGAGAGGTATGCAATAACCAACGAGGAGTGTGGTTGGCCTCCGGTCATGTGATATCATTTTGGGTGATTTCAGCCACACGCTGCTCGAGTTACATGTAATCTTTAGGATGCAAATGGTTCATTACATTAGGATTCACACCAGTCGTGAATCCATC
>JAODUO010001746.1:65000-67298 GCA_025642075.2 Ridgeia piscesae
TTTCGCTGGAGGCTGCCAAGTTCAGGTGCCACATGGATTCCACGATCACTGGTGCAGTGCCGATGATCACCGTGGAACGTATTGTCGGTGTAACGACGTAATATCTTCCAAACCCGTATACTGCAGATCCGAGGCGTAGTCACTGCATTCGCCAGGTGGCGCCGGTGTTTCGCTTCCTCCCCGCAACGGGCCGCCATCAGCACGCAGCTCACTGCACAGGGCAGAGTCGTTAGCCTTATCAATGGACTAAGAACCAATTTTTGTGGGAGTGATTTTGGTCATATCTGGTGGAACTATGATTGGCGGAAATAGCAACAGTGACAATAACATTACTTTCCCTTTTGTATCCACTCTGATATATGTAACCTGCTTTAGAGTATAGTTACTACTCCGACGTGCGTTGTTTACACGTTGTGTGACATTGTAGACGATAATGAATCGATGGTAATAAAACGACTTCTGCCAATGACGCATTTGTTGTGAGTTACATATCAACGCTGACGCACTCACTTTATGGGAGTTGTCAAGGAAAATGGTTACGCAATAGAATCAGACTGTAGACAAACCATGAGCAGCAGAATAATCAACATCTTGTCTAAATAATGTTTATTTTATTTGTTTCTCTTACCTTGTTAATTTGTTTATTTATCTTAGCTTGTTTAAGTATTTATCTTTGCTTATTTATTTTATCTTAGCTTAAGTGTTTAATTCATTGTTTAAAATCTGAACGACTTCAGATCCACACGCACAAACGTACGAATAAACGTACACACACGAGCAAACGCCACAAACACATGCAAACGCCACATACACACACACGCACACATGCAACACACACACACACACCACACACACACACACACACACACACACACACACACACACACCACTCACAAACACACACACACACAAATAGTTTTACCCTTGGCTATATTAATAAACAAATCAATAGTTGAGCGAATAGTTCCACAGGAATTGAAAATTGCGAAAATTATACCTGTTTTTAAGTCCAACGCCAAAGATGACATTTCAAATTATAGACCTATATCAACATTACCTATAATTTCAAAAATATTGGAAAACAAATGTGTACAGAAAGACTTATAATTTTATACAAAAAAACAACTGAATAACCATCAATATGTTTTTCTTGAAAACGCTTAACAATAAATGCTGTAACCGTGCTTACTTGTGATATTATAAAAGCATTGGAAAAAATATTGATCACCAAATATTATTACATAAACTTAATTACTATGGAATAAGTGGTACTCCATTCAATTGGTTTAAGAGGTATCTCTCAAATCAGAGAAAATATGATAAATATAATGATACGCTTCGAGGCAACAGGTTTCACAAAATTTTTGTATTATTTAATTTTATATATATATATATATATATATATATATATATATATATATATATATATATATATAAAATAAATAAATAAATTGACAGGTCAGAATGAGACGTGCCACCCCGTTATATATGCTGGTGCATATTATACACTCGATCATCATCGGGTGTCTAAATAAATTCGATATCCTGGTATTTATGTACACTGTAGAAATTGTAGAACATAGAATATCCGCTATTTAGAAGTGTCCAAATGACAGTCGTTATGACTAAGTTAATGTTACTGGCAATTCCACGTTCTGGCAAATAATACATACATGCATTGTATAAAAACTGCATTCGGTAACATGCGTGTGCAGTGTTCTACAAATGGTTATAAACGGATGTTCCGAAGCGAATAATAATGTTCTAAACAACTTTGCATATAGCACAATTAGTCGTTTCATTAACATATACACATAATAATGTTTTACACGTCGAAATGCTACATGTGCTTGGTTTACTGTTAAATGCTAGTTAATCCTCCTACCGCTTTAGAGGACGCGTGCGCGGTTTGATAGGTGCATGTTCAGGACGTCCAGTGCTTGCACGTTTATGAGTGTGTGCTTGCGTGCTTTTTGTGTGTTATATATATATATATATATATATATATATATATATATATATATATATATATATATATATATATATATATATATATATATATATATATATATATATATATATTATTATATAATATATTAAGCAAACTTGTGTGTATTCCAGTGTGAACAAATAGTTGTACGTGTGCATGCATGCATGTAGGCTAGGTATGCGTATTAAAGTATCGAAGCTGTTACTCCAGGTGTTGTGTATCTAGTTGTGTGTTTTAACGGGCGGTCAATGTGACCGTTTTAAGAGATAAACGATGCCACCATTTTTAAAAAAAAAATAAATATATAT
>JAODUO010001747.1:0-68400 GCA_025642075.2 Ridgeia piscesae
CGAGCGCGGTGCGATTACCCAGACGCCGTGAGGTGGCAGCACTTTTTAGCCCCTCAGGCCGAATTTTAAATAAATTAAATGAGAATACTTTTTATCAGATATAATTAAAAGATTCAAAATGGGGATACTTTTATCAGATATTATTTAGAAGAAAAAAAAACGATTCAAAATTAAACTCATATTGAAACGTGTCACACATAAAATAAAGAGAATAAATAATTTTGTTGTTGTTAATATGTTATCTCATTTTTTATTTTCTACTTTTTATTTTGTGTATTTTACTACTTTGTGGTTGGAAGCGCCCCCCCAGTGTTGATGTTAGTCGTTATAAGCGCCCCCTAGTGTTGAATGTTGCAAACCCCTCACGAGAGACCACCCCTCTTTTAAGACCACCCCACTCTGATTTAGGGGGTAGTCTTAAATGAGAGGTTCCACTGTAGTTGCAAATGGCTGGTTTCTATCTCTTTTAGCCTAACAAGTTTACAAGTTTCCCACAAAATTATTATGTTTGTATGCTCTACTGTAAAATGGTATAAAAAATCCAGAAATCTGGATAAGAGTGCTCAAGATAAACCCACCTTGGATGGGGTGCCACTTGCAACAAACCCAGTGACAGGGGGCGGGAGAGGATGGGCCGGTGACGTCAGCTGAGAGGGTAACTGAGAAGGCGGAGGGAGAGAAGACATAGGCATGGATGCAGCTTGAGGTCTGACATCCACAAACTCCTTGGATGCTGAAAACAAAATAATAGTCTTAGTTATACCAGTCACCATGCAATAACTTCTTTCTCACATCAGTTGCTGTGTTGCATTTTAGAGTTCGTTCTTATCCAAATTTCCATGGTTGCATATGTGTCTTACGACAACTCTACAGTGTTTCCTGTAGGTAAAAAGGTAAAAAGAAAGGTAGTAGGGTGAGCTGAGCAAGTGCTGAACTCAGAAGGCATGATGTGATATTATGGGGGGCATGCACCCAGAACTATTTTTAAAAACTAACTTCAAAATGTTGCATCATGAAGTGCTTTAACTTATTCCCTGGAATATACCCCCTCGGGGGTAGTGGGGAAATAAATAAATCTACAGGTAAATGTGTTTGTAGCATTACTTGTGAATAGAGCAAAGACACAGGAAATAGCTGTTAGCCAGTGTGAGGCAACAATTTTGGGATATTATAGGCAAGGTAGTGTAAAAAAGCGAGGTGTCCCACCTGGCACCTTGTTCTTTGTGTAGCAGGGGAAACACTGCTCTGTCATGGTCCTTTCTAACTCTTATGATCAAATATTACAAAGACAAAAGTATAGAAATAATAATAATAGTGAAACCGATAGTAAATCCAAATATACTCATAAACAAGGGGTATGTATTTTGGAAATGTATTCTAATAAATGGCATATTAAGTTGTGCAGTGAACTAATTTAGCTGAAAAAGAAGTAAATTTGTTTGTTAAAATATTATTTTTATATTTGTTTATAACTTTCTTATAGTTATTAAGATGTGACAGTCAGCTAAGAGGGTAACTGGAAGGGGAAGGAAGCAGAAGAGTGAGATAGGCAGCAGATAGGCAGCTTAAAAAGGACATTTGCTTCAGGTATCCTCAAGTAGGCACATGCCCTCTCACCTTGCGTTACGTCTGTCTTAGCTGCTTCTTGTAGCTGCTGTGCAATATTTGTATGTGCCAAGTGATCTGTTATTCCCTGCTCGTCGGAGGCCACTTCATGCATCATGGTTCACCTGTATCTGAAGGCAACTTTAAAACATTCTGTTATCAATGTACTGCTATCTCAAGTAACTGAAAGTAGATAGAAGGTAATGCATGTCTTCAAAATGTGACAGAGAGTTGCTATTAGTCACTACTATTAGTCACTGCACCATACAGTGTGGAATCGGAATTATGCAAATTTTAAAAATACATTCTGTCACTATTTCATTCTGTTGATTACTTCTTATATTAAACCAGTATATTAAATTAATTAATTTGGTCAATGTAAATTGATTAACATTACATTACGTTCATTGCTGCCAAAGACATGGCCTGGGCAGTTTCAAAGCCTTCATTTTTGTGGACAGATATATTGCATCTGATAGCATGTGAGGGCATACCATATCATCTCTCCATTTGTTTGAATCTTTATTAGTAAATTAGCATTCTTCCAAAAATTAGAAATTGATGATCTTTGTTTCCAATTTCCAAAATGGTTTTTGGCATTGTATGACTAATGAATGACAGTTTTCCTAAACATACTGATCCCATTCAACATGTTTCAGCAAATAGGTATCCGTAACATTACTGTCTGAGGTCTCAGCAGCCTGTCTTTGCTGTGAAACCAGTAAAAATAGTGTACTTCCACTGGCGCTGATGGTGGAACTGCTCTGTGAATAGTGTGGTTCAATAAACTACTGGCTCAAAAAGTAAAGGTCAGCAAAGACTGCCGACCGAAATCACCCTGCCAAATTCACCAGTTACGTAAATCTGTAAATAAATTATTGCTTGAGTCTAAAGTAATGAACACGAGCACAGCATGCGAGTCTGTGACAACTGTCAGGACGTATCCAATTGGATGGGCGATAATACAATTACTTATTGCGCTACGTAAACACTAATTCATTTTATAACGTATGAATAGATGAAATTACTGTTAGCTCAAACCAAACAGTAACATCAATGCAACTGGATTTGAAGAAATCAAGAAAAGAAAATGTTATACCTTTTAATTCGCGCAGCCCATAAACTTAGAAACGTGGCAAAGATTTGATGACAAGCCAATACGCGGCGCTATCAGCAATGTCAGTGCTGTCATCTGTTGGATACTGTCGTGTAATTATTCTGGGAATGACGATAAAAACGTGTGCTCTTGCATATCACAGCTTCTGGTAACAATCACAGAGTTAGATAATTACTTATTCCCCATTTAACTGTGGAATATACCTCTACACAGAGGTAACCACATGAATGTGAAGAAGAAAACAAGTGTTTTATGTTTATAGTTATGGTTAAACTGAGCTGTGGACAGCAATCATCAGCTAGAATAAAAAAATCACATAAAGAAACATCTACAGCGGCCAGCACCAGTGTTATGAAAGTGTGTCTTTTGGTGGGCCCACAAGAACCTCTACTCAGTGTACGAGCAACTGTCAAGAGAAGTAAATGTACTATTGTTTTGGACACATACTAACACGCTGAAGACGATCCGTGGGAGCAGAACCCTGAAGGGCAGACGCCGTGCGCGCGTCTGCGCGTCAGAAGAATTAAGACTGAATAAGAGCTATAATATAGATGGACTGTGTTATCGCATTTGGAGTGACAGCGTTCTTTCGCATTTCACACCTTACCGCCAGATGGAGCTACGTGTCATTTAGCGTCGAGCCGTCGACTTTGTATAATCGCAATTCAGTGTGTTTTGCATGCAGGCAAGCTAGCTACAGGTTCTGGAATCCAGATACATGGATATGGTCATGGTGATGACTGAGTGATGGTCGAGTTTCATCCATCATGTCTTATGTCATGACCAAATAGGGGTGTGCTGCCAAAGGTCACATGATATACCTCCATCCTTGATAAGGGCATCCAGTTTAAAAAAGTATACCCTTGGCCTTGATGAGTTGATCAAGAACACATTTAGAAAGTCTTACAAAACACATGTAATAATATATCCCCTACACACACACCACGCGCGCGCGTGCGCATGCACACACACACACACGCATATGCACACGCACACAAAGACCAGATGCAACAGGCCTGTACACACAAGCACACACAGTAATCCACACTGGGATTTGTTTCGGGTCACGAGATGAGACAGACTTATGTCATTCACATTCAATCTGGTGTACTAGTCGTGTGTCATAGCCATACTTTTAGTCTGCCATGAATTCATACACAAATGTCCACCATTGTCTATAATCAGGTGCGCATTCATACAGCTGCCAAATGAACTGGAATGACAGAGTGAAATCAACTTGTGAATGGTTCGAATACAGCTGATCAGGACTTGAACTGGATTCTCTCCAATGAGAACCCAAGGCCCTATCCATTCATTCTGCTGTACTTTGTACTGTGATGTACTCACTATATGAATACAATAACAACATCCACCAAAAACATCTTATGATATGATTTTTGTTTATTTGATATAATAATTTATATATATATATATATATATATATATATATATACATGTACCTAAATGGTTAACATATATTTACACAATGCATGTTAACAATTAATAATACAAAGCTACCATACGTACACATGAGAAAAACATCAATGTAAAGGTTTCTTCCCAAAACAAATTCATGTTATGTAAATTTCTTTCCAAAAATATGTTCATATTAAACAGATGCCTGGGTAATCATCTTCTCATTTTTTATATACCGATAATTGAATTAACATTTTATTTTTTATTTGTACTCCGTGGTGTATCACGTGTACTTGTTATTGTTACACAGTAACAAATATGTTAGCTGACGTCACAGCAGTATATATATATATATATATATATTTTATATATATATATATATATTTAATTATGACACAATATCATTGTAAAATATACATATTTCTACTCACAATATAGAAAAATAGATACTGTCAAACACAGTGGAAGCCACTATCAGCTATACAGAATGTATCTGAAGACTAAGAAGTTTAAATACAGTTGCTGCCTATTGTACAGTTTATCACAGTTTCCACGTATCACGTCTGTCAACTATGAATGCCAAGGATCACACAGACAATGTTGTGTATTGTTGAACATTATTGGACCCCAAACGAAACGTCTAGAGTGTCCTACAAATAGTCTAATACCCAAGGTTTGACCCCCTTCCATTGGGCCAAACAAACAATGCGTCTTGCCCCAAATTATCATATACTCCCAATATATATATATATATATATATATATATATATATATATATATATATATATATATATATATATATATATATATATATATAATTATGTCTATATATACATATAGGTAATCAATTCAATCCTTAGGACTGCTCAAAGTGCTTTACACTACTTCCTGGCTGATCTGTTCAATCAAATACAATCTTGACTTCTCTGGGAAGCACCCAGCCACACTGCAATTAATGCACAAGTATTATTCATATACCAATATTCACCACTATTTATAGCCAGGTACTCATTAAGCAGCTGCATGAACTGGAGCAATGAAGAGAGAACAAACTTGTCCAAGGTTCGACATGACAGCTCAGGATTCAAAACCAGGTTCTCTTATTTTCTAACAGCTGTTATGCTCCATATAGTAAATACATATAATATCACAGTTTAAATTAATATTGACAAATTATCAGCATGTGTCCTTAATTGATTAAACAGGTTAAGCATTTGACGTGGAGGCAACTGGTTCAACATCACGTGATTGGATGAAGTTGGTCAGGTGATCTTGTCCTGAACTTGGGTTGTCCGTCCTGACCTTTGCACCTACAACAAAATCATATAATAATTTAATAAATGCGTGGAATAAAGAAATATGCAGATTCCGAAAAGTGGCCTAGGTATCATGTGCCCCATTGCCTAGCAACATGTCTGTGAAGCCTTCCAAAATGGATGTCAAACAAGTAGAGCAATGGGATTGTAATTCAGCCAACAAATGTTTTGTGACAAAAACTCAGTTGAGTATCATCTCAATTTATCTGGGATTAAGGCACAAAGATTATTTGTACTCAAATACCACCACTGTCTATAGCAAGGTATTTATTCATACAGCTGAGTGATGTGGAGCAATGCATTAAAACAACTCAGAATGTGACCACGGGTTCCTTAGAACAAAAGTCCAGTGCCCAAGTCACTGGGCCACTGTGGTGCTGGACTCAGTATTATGAGTGCAGATCGAAGTGAAATTACGTAGTCAGGCACCTCCAAGGTTCAACCCGTATTTGATTAAATGACTCCATATGGGCATAAAAACCTACTAACAGCAAAAATTCACTTACTCAGGCTAGCTGCGGTGCACACCATGATACAAGCACCTTGTTGGTAGGCCAGTCCGGCGTCTGGTTGGTAGGCAGAGTTATTCTGTCCTTCATTGGATGAGGGCTGAATAGAATGGTTGCCCTCTACATCAGCTGACTCCATAGTGGCATTGTCATTGGCTTAAAACAAAGTGTATATGATAATTATGTATTGCACCAAAGCAATGCACAAACCGATTCAACAATCTTATGTGCAAGACACAAGTTCAAAAAGGACTTGTTCTGGGTGTAACACAGTAAGGATTTGAACTAAGATAAGTATTTCTTGTAACAGCGTTGGAGGTAGCATATGATACTAAGAGGTGTCATGTCAGAGTCGGCATGACAACACGTACGTTACACAAGTATAGAAGTTTACTAACAGTCCCTTTAATGGTACAGTGTAGCCTTTGTGACTATGCAAATGTGACCTGAATGGTGAGGTGACCTGAATGGCGAGGTGATCTTATTAGGAGAGACAAATTAACTATATGTTGCTGTTAACATGGAAATGATTGTCGATATATACAATTGCCAAGTCATTTGTGTTAAAGGGGTCAGCAAGCCTTTTAAAACCTAACAGTCGGTGTCATAGGAGCCACTTAAAGTGGTGACACATATGATAGACTTGTATGAGTGACTCATCAAAGTCACATGTATCAATGAAATCAGATATAAAATCATACGTGTATCATGTCATCCGAGTCACTAATATGAGGCACTAGTATGTGTATCACCACCCATAGACAACTTCTCAACTCGATACACCAGAAGAAATAATATATCAATTTAATCTTTTATACCGAAAGAACTTACCAGGCTCATGATGACTACTGGTTCGACACTTCTTCACAGATACGACACACTCAACCACTCCAACGGCGCAGACACACAGCACTATGAAGGAGCCCAGGATACCAAATATCGCCAGGATCCAGAACAGAGTCGCTGAGTTGTCAGCATCAGGTTTTTTCAATGACTCTATATGTGCTGAAAATCATGGAACAAATTATTATTATTTATTTACAATAACAAGTTGTGTGTCAATAAAAACCTTTCAATTGATAAATATTTGTGGATGATTAGTCATTTTTGTTTTTGATAAATGCCCACAATAACTGTTGATTACATTGGCTTTGGGAGTTTAGATAACGAGATTCCAGGTCAGTGAGTCCACAATAAGATCTTCCATTTCCCTGTGTGGGATCTTTGACTTTCCCAGCACTGACACCAGACAGAAGGCACTGACACCAGACAGAAGGCACTGACACCAGACAGAAGGCACAGACACCAGACAGAAGGCACTGACACCAGACAGAAGGCACTGACACCAGACAGAAGGCACTGACACCAGACAGAAGGCACTGACACCAGACAGAAGGCACCAGACACCAGACAGAAGGCACAGACACCAGACAGAAGGCACAGACACCAGACAGAAGGCACTGACACCAGACAGAAGGCACTGACACCAGACAGAAGGCACTGACACCAGACAGAAGGCACCGACACCAGACAGAAGGCACTGACACCAGACAGAAGGCACAGACACCAGACAGAAGGCACTGACACCAGACAGAAGGCACTGACACCAGACAGAAGGCACAGACACCAGACAGAAGGCACTGACACCAGACAGAAGGCACTGACACCAGACAGAAGGCACAGACACCAGACAGAAGGCACTGACACCAGACAGAAGGCACTGACACCAGACAGAAGGCACTGACACCAGACAGAAGGCACAGACACCAGACAGAAGGCACTGACACCAGACAGAAGGCACAGACACCAGACAGAAGGCACTGACACCAGACAGAAGGCACCAACACCAGACAGAAGGCACTGACACCAGACAGAAGGCACTGACACCAGACAGAAGGCACCAACACCAGACAGAAGGCACAGACACCAGACAGAAGGCACAGACACCAGACAGAAGGCACCAACACCAGACAGAAGGCACAGACACCAGACAGAAGGCACTGACACCAGACAGAAGGCACCACACCAGACAGAAGGCACTGACACCAGACAGAAGGCACTGACACCAGACAGAAGGCACCGACACCAGACAGAAGGCACTGACACCAGACAGAAGGCACAGACACCAGACAGAAGGCACCGACACCAGACAGAAGGCACAGACACCAGACAGAAGGCACTGACACCAGACAGAAGGCACAGACACCAGACAGAAGGCACTGACACCAGACAGAAGGCACCGACACCAGACAGAAGGCACTGACACCAGACAGAAGGCACTGACACCAGACAGAAGGCACAGACACCAGACAGAAGGCACAGACACCAGACAGAAGGCACTGACACCAGACAGAAGGCACCGACACCAGACAGAAGGCACTGACACCAGACAGAAGGCACAGACACCAGACAGAAGGCACAGACACCAGACAGAAGGCACCGACACCAGACAGAAGGCACAGACACCAGACAGAAGGCACTGACACCAGACAGAAGGCACTGACACCAGACAGAAGGCACTGACACCAGACAGAAGGCACAGACACCAGACAGAAGGCACCGACACCAGACAGAAGGCACAGACACCAGACAGAAGGCACTGACACCAGACAGAAGGCACCGACACCAGACAGAAGGCACCGACACCAGACAGAAGGCACTGACACCAGACAGAAGGCACAGACACCAGACAGAAGGCACAGACACCAGACAGAAGGCACCGACACCAGACAGAAGGCACAGACACCAGACAGAAGGCACAGACACCAGACAGAAGGCACAGACACCAGACAGAAGGCACTGACACCAGACAGAAGGCACCGACACCAGACAGAAGGCACTGACACCAGACAGAAGGCACTGACACCAGACAGAAGGCACAGACACCAGACAGAAGGCACAGACACCAGACAGAAGGCACAGACACCAGACAGAAGGCACTGACACCAGACAGAAGGCACAGACACCAGACAGAAGGCACCGACACCAGACAGAAGGCACTGACACCAGACAGAAGGCACTGACACCAGACAGAAGGCACTGACACCAGACAGAAGGCACCGACACCAGACAGAAGGCACAGACACCAGACAGAAGGCACTGACACCAGACAGAAGGCACAGACACCAGACAGAAGGCACTGACACCAGACAGAAGGCACAGACATCAGACAGAAGGCACTGACACCAGACAGAAGGCACTGACACCAGACAGAAGGCACTGACACCAGACAGAAGGCACAGACACCAGACAGAAGGCACAGACACCAGACAGAAGGCACAGACACCAGACAGAAGGCACTGACACCAGACAGAAGGCACTGACACCAGACAGAAGGCACTGACACCAGACAGAAGGCACAGACATCAGACAGAAGGCACTGACACCAGACAGAAGGCACTGACACCAGACAGAAGGCACTGACACCAGACAGAAGGCACAGACACCAGACAGAAGGCACTGACACCAGACAGAAGGCACCGACACCAGACAGAAGGCACAGACACCAGACAGAAGGCACTGACACCAGACAGAAGGCACAGACACCAGACAGAAGGCACAGACACCAGACAGAAGGCACAGACACCAGACAGAAGGCACTGACACCAGACAGAAGGCACAGACACCAGACAGAAGGCACTGACACCAGACAGAAGGCACTGACACCAGACAGAAGGCACTGACACCAGACAGAAGGCACAGACACCAGACAGAAGGCACAGACACCAGACAGAAGGCACAGACACCAGACAGAAGGCACTGACACCAGACAGAAGGCACAGACACCAGACAGAAGGCACTGACACCAGACAGAAGGCACAGACACCAGACAGAAGGCACTGACACCAGACACAGAAGGCACAGACATCAGACAGAAGGCACTGACACCAGACACAGAAGGCACTGACACCAGACAGAAGGCACAGACACCAGACAGAAGGCACCGACACCAGACAGAAGGCACAACACCAGACAGAAGGCACTGACACCAGACAGAAGGCACAGACACCAGACAGAAGGCACAGACACCAGACAGAAGGCACAGACACCAGACAGAAGGCACAGACACCAGACAGAAGGCACAGACACCAGACAGAAGGCACTGACACCAGACAGAAGGCACAGACACCAGACAGAAGGCACTGACACCAGACAGAAGGCACAGACACCAGACAGAAGGCACTGACACCAGACAAAGAAGGCACAGACATCAGACAGAAGGCACTGACACCAGACACAGAAGGCACTGACACCAGACAGAAGGCACAGACACCAGACAGAAGGCACCGACACCAGACAGAAGGCACCAACACCAGACAGAAGGCACTGACACCAGACAGAAGGCACAGACACCAGACAGAAGGCACAGACACCAGACAGAAGGCACAGACACCAGACAGAAGGCACTGACACCAGACAGAAGGCACAGACACCAGACAGAAGGCACAGACACCAGACAGAAGGCACAGACACCAGACAGAAGGCACAGACACCAGACAGAAGGCACAGACACCAGACAGAAGGCACAGACACCAGACAGAAGGCACCGACACCAGACAGAAGGCACAGACACCAGACAGAAGGCACTGACACCAGACAGAAGGCACTGACACCAGACAGAAGGCACCGACACCAGACAGAAGGCACAGACACCAGACAGAAGGCACAGACACCAGACAGAAGGCACGACACCAGACAGAAGGCACAGACACCAGACAGAAGGCACAGACACCAGACAGAAGGCACTGACACCAGACAGAAGGCACGACACCAGACAGAAGGCACTGACACCAGACAGAAGGCACTGACACCAGACAGAAGGCACAGACACCAGACAGAAGGCACTGACACCAGACAGAAGGCACCGACACCAGACAGAAGGCACAGACACCAGACAGAAGGCACAGACACCAGACAGAAGGCACTGACACCAGACAGAAGGCACCGACACCAGACAGAAGGCACAGACACCAGACAGAAGGCACAGACACCAGACAGAAGGCACTGACACCAGACAGAAGGCACTGACACCAGACAGAAGGCACAGACACCAGACAGAAGGCACTGACACCAGACAGAAGGCACAGACACCAGACAGAAGGCACTGACACCAGACAGAAGGCACAGACATCAGACAGAAGGCACCGACACCAGACAGAAGGCACCGACACCAGACAGAAGGCACTGACACCAGACAGAAGGCACTGACACCAGACAGAAGGCACTGACACCAGACAGAAGGCACTGACACCAGACAGAAGGCACTGACACCAGACAGAAGGCACTGACACCAGACAGAAGACACTGACACCAGACAGAAGGCACCAACACCAGACAGAAGGCACAGACACCAGACAGAAGGCACTGACACCAGACAGAAGGCACTGACACCAGACAGAAGGCACCGACACCAGACAGAAGGCACAGACACCAGACAGAAGGCACAGACACCAGACAGAAGGCACAGACACCAGACAGAAGGCACCGACACCAGACAGAAGGCACAGACACCAGACAGAAGGCACCGACACCAGACAGAAGGCACCGACACCAGACAGAAGGCACAGACACCAGACAGAAGGCACAGACACCAGACAGAAGGCACAGACACCAGACAGAAGGCACAGACACCAGACAGAAGGCACCGACACCAGACAGAAGGCACGACACCAGACAGAAGGCACAGACACCAGACAGAAGGCACAGACACCAGACAGAAGGCACAGACACCAGACAGAAGGCACAGACACCAGACAGAAGGCACAGACACCAGACAGAAGGCACAGACACCAGACAGAAGGCACAGACACCAGACAGAAGGCACCAACATTAGACAGAAGGCACTGACACCAGACAGAAGGCACAGACACCAGACAGAAGGCACTGACACCAGACAGAAGGCACATACACCAGACAGAAGGCACAGACACCAGACAGAAGGCACAGACACCAGACAGAAGGCACCAACATTAGACAGAAGGCACTGACACCAGACAGAAGGCACAGACACCAGACAGAAGGCACATACACCAGACAGAAGGCACAGACACCAGACAGAAGGCACAGACACCAGACAGAAGGCACCGACACCAGACAGAAGGCACAGACATCAGACAGAAGGCACAGACACCAGACAGAAGGCACTGACACCAGACAGAAGGCACATACACCAGACAGAAGGCACAGACACCAGACAGAAGGCACAGACACCAGACAGAAGGCACAGACACCAGACAGAAGGCACTGACACCAGACAGAAGGCACCGACACCAGACAGAAGGCACTGACACCAGACAGAAGGCACAGACACCAGACAGAAGGCACCAACACCAGACAGAAGGCACTGACACCAGACAGAAGGCACCGACACCAGACAGAAGGCACCGACACCAGACAGAAGGCACTGACACCAGACAGAAGGCACCGACACCAGACAGAAGGCACTGACACCAGACAGAAGGCACAGACACCAGACAGAAGGCACAGACACCAGACAGAAGGCACTGACACCAGACAGAAGGCACTGACACCAGACAGAAGGCACAGACACCAGACAGAAGGCACCGACACCAGACAGAAGGCACCGACACCAGACAGAAGGCACCGACACCAGACAGAAGGCACAGACACCAGACAGAAGGCACAGACACCAGACAGAAGGCACCGACACCAGACAGAAGGCACTGACACCAGACAGAAGGCACTGACACCAGACAGAAGGCACTGACACCAGACAGAACGCACCGACACCAGACAGAAGGCACAGACATCAGACAGAAGGCACAGACATCAGACAGAAGGCACCGACACCATCCAAAATCCTGTGGCAGTGCCAAACCACCACCAGGTGGCACCATGGTTCAAAATCTGATTACTCTGACCAACAGTCCAGCACTCTAACCATCCCACTAATCACCCATATGACACAAAGAGCAGTTGGAGTCAGTGATGTGAACATCCCCTTTATCTGGCCTTGTAACCCCCACAAATACAGATCTAATTCATATTTTGCACTCGATGACTTTTTACAGCTAAAATTATGCAACCACCTCTCCACCCCCCTCTGTGACACAGGTCACAAATACCTCAGAGAAATGGGACATAACCACACAGGTAACACTGCTAAATATACCTTTTGTTTAACTTAGTGAAATGGTTTCAGCGAAAAACATGGTAAACAAAAAGTCTGCATGAATGAAGGAAATGAATAGATGACATTTTTGAACACAGCGTGATTCCACTGTAGATATTTGGGTTTTTTGCCAACAGTTGCTTAGAGTTTTTACTCCTAAGATGTTCCAATATCAGGCAAAATTTTTATTTAACGGTGAATGTTTCAAGCAAAAACAGATTTTCTGCTTTGTTCAGACAAACATAAGTCGTAGTTCTCAACTACTACAATACAACTACTAATGGCCTCTGGGCACATATGACCTGCCCCAGCAAAGTACTTATTATGTTGCAGAATTGTGAAATGTGATTTGTACCCGTTTTATACCACAGTAGTTTTTGCATTGCAAAATTGGAGGGACAATGCAATGTTTTGAGAAACTAGGTAATTGTGACTCATACTGTTCCTTGTTTTAACCTGCTGATTCATAAATGCATGCATCTGATTATTTCTGGATAATTTATAAAGGAAAATAAACTGGATATAGAAAGACAATGTGTGCATATATATTTCTGCCAAACCTAAACAGTTATTATTGGCTCTTGTTCAGAATTGGTCCGAGTGACTTCACAGTCGATTTGCTGTGTTGGTCCTAGTTAGTTCACTCTGTGTGAAACATCATACCCAAATATAGAGCAAATGGAACTGACAAAATAATCAGATATACAAATATTGTTGAGAACCAAAGAACACAAATAAGAAAGAGATCTTTTCATGTTCATACTTCACTTGGCCTGCATCTTTCTAAGGAGACCCTACATACTGTTGATCCTTTCTACGGCATCAACCGAGCAACACCGTGTATCACCCAGTAGCTCTGCTGGTACCAACAATTTTGTTCATATCTATTTAGTATTGCTAAATTAATGCAGCATTAACTCAAATTGTAAATTAAAGGTGTCTGTAACTCAATATTTAACAAGAATTTAACAAGATTGCCACCTAGAGATTCAACTCTAGATGGCAGGTGGACTAGGAAGCCATTTGGCTTATCGAGAGTCCAACCTATCTATCTAAGTATACCCCGCCCTTCTTAAGTATATGTCAATTTTATTTTTAAATATATTAACACTGCTAGCACCTACACAATCAGCTGATAATCTGTTCCATTCGTTTACTGTTCTTTGTGAAAATGAAAATTTTCTAATATCTAGTCTACACTGCTTCTTTGCTAATGTAACTCCATGTCCTCTAGTCCTTCTCTCTTCCTTGACTGTGAAAAATATATTTCTGTCAATATTTTCATATCCATTCAATATTTTAAACACTTCAATCTGATCTCCTCTCAATCTTCTGGTTTCTAGTGTTAACTAATATTCCTGAGTTTTGGTATCATTTTGGTTGCTCTCCTTTGTACTCTTTCTAGCATATCAATATCCTTCTTGCGATATGGCCTCCATGCTTGTATACAATATTCTAAGTGAGGCCTAACTATTGTTTTATACAGCGGTATTATTAGTTATTTTTCTTTGTACACTATATTTCGCCTAATTAATCCAAGAATTTGGTTTCCCTTCGCTGCTGCAATTCCACACTGCTCTGATACCTTCATGTCAGCACTAATAGTTAAGCCCAAGTCCTTTTCCTTTAAGGTAGTATTTAGTACAGTATCACCCATTGTATATTGTGCATCTTCATTCCCATGTCCTGTGTGAAGGCACTTACACTTTCCAAAATTAAACAGCATTTGCCACTTCTCAGACCATTCTATCAACTTATTAAGATCATCTTGTAAATGCTGTCTATCTGCATCACTTCCTTTAATTTTCCTAAACACTTTTGTGTCGTCCGCAAACTTCAACACCTTGCTTGTTATGTCATCATCCAAATCATTGATATATATTAAGAATAAAATAGGTCCCAGTACTGATCCCTACGGTACTCCACTCAAAACCGATTTCCAGTTTGAAACCTCCCCATCAACTACTACTCTTTGTCTTCTATCAATAAGCCATTTTCTATCCAGTTGATCATTCCATTTCCTATGCCATGGGCCTTTAGTTTAAGTAGTAGTCTTTGGTGTGGCACTTTGTCAAAGGCTTTAGATTATATCTACTGGTGATCCCTCATCTACCCACTTTGTGACGTCTTCCAAAAACATAACATATTTGTTAAGCATGACCTCGCTTAAAAAACCCATGTTGAGATGGGTTTATCAATTTATTTTTAACAAGAAAATCAACCAGGTGATCTTAAATTAGTCTCTTTCTAATAGTTTGCAAACCACCGATGTTAAACTCACTGGTCTATAGTTCTCTGACTTGTTTATCCTTTTAAATAATGGTATAATGTTTGCTTCTTTCCATTCTAACGAACTATTCCCTCCTCTAATGACAAATTGAACACTGTTGCAAGCAGTGTTGATTTGTTCTACAATTTCCAATAGTAATTTGGGGAGGAATCCCATCCACTCCAGGTGATTTATTATCCTTCATATCTCTTATTTTCATAGCTACCATTGTTGCGGTTACAATTAGTTGTCCTAAATAGTCAAACTCTCTCCCTTCGAACTTAGTCTCAAGTACTGGTAATATACTAATATCTTCCCTGGTAAACACCGAACTAAAGTACTCATATAGGTTTTCTGCCATTAAGAATCCCTCTGTTATTATGTTTCCATCACTACCTTCTAGAGGACCGAACTTATCCTGAACTTTCTGTTTACTTCGGAACATACGCATAAACTCTTAAGGTCATGTTTTATATTAAAAGTAATTTTTTGTTCGTAGCTTCTTTGAATTTCTAATTTCAGCTGTAGCTTGATTAAGTGCTTCTTTATAAATGCTATAGTCTTCTTCACTTCCGGTATGTCTATGTCTTCCACATCATTTGCTTGTACTTGATTTTTCTAATGGCTTCCTTCGATATGTGTTTCTTCTTTGACCGTTTCCCCTGTTTTTTCAAGACAAATTTGTCAACGACGCAGTCAATTTCTCTCTTTAAAATATTCCAGCATTCTGTTGCTGTCTTATTCTTCAGTGTGTTATTCTAGTCTATCTTTCAATATTCCCTCATGTCCTTATATCTTCCTTTGTGAAAATTTTTCCTGTACCTTATTTTTCTATTCCGTTCTCCCTTTACTTTGATGATAAAATGTATCTGGTTGTGATCACTACACCCCAGTGGCTCACATATCTTGACATTATCAACAAATTCCTTCTGTGAGCTCAATACTACGTCTAACACGTTCTCGCCCCTGGTTGCTTCTAACACATGTTGAGAAAGGAAACTATCTTGTACTAAATTTAAAAACTCTTGATCCTCTCTCCCGGTACTTTGTAGAGATGTCCACTGTATATGCCCATGGTTAAAATCCCCATAATAATACAGTCCCGTTTACTCACTTCTTTGATAGCGTTGTGTATTTTTTCATTCTCTTCCATGCTTATGTTTTGACTCCGATACACTAACCCAACAGTTAATGTTGAGTTTCCTGTAACTATGTTACACCAGACAGCTTCTTCACATTTTGCTTCTTTTTCTAATTTTATTTCATAAGCTTGGATGGATTCTTTAATATATAAAATAACTCCGCCTCCCCTTCTTCCTAATCTATCTTTCCTAAACATTACATACCCTGTCATTCCTAATTCGGCATCTGGTATATCGGGTGTTGCCCAAGATTCAGTTATACCTATTATGTGAGGGTCAATATCTTCTACCATAATGTTTAGTTCATTTCTTTTGTTTACTATGCCCTTGCATTTAAACAAACACATTTATAACCAAATTCCGTAGGGGTTTCCAGGCTGTTCTTTGCTGATGTCTTTTTGCTATCTTTATCTATGCCTCTAGTATTTGGCTTCTCTGTGTATCCTCCCTGCGAAACTAGTTAAAACATGTTCCATTATTCATCGATCGAAGAAGGTTCTTGGAGAACACTGCTGCGCCCTTTCCGCTTAGATGGAGGCCATCTCTCATAAACATGTCTTCTTTACCAACAAAATATCCCCACAAATCTACAAATCCAACTCCTTCTTCTTCACACATCTGCTCTAATAGTCCGTTAATTGCCATCCTCTGTACTTTAATGTTGTTCTCTCCTCGTTACTGGCAAGATTCCTTGATAGTATGATCTGTTCAACTCTTGTCTTCTTCAGTGTCTCCACCAACTCTCTGTATCTCTTTACTATCCTGGTTGTTCCATCCCTGTCTGCATTGTTCGTCCCTACATGTATTAATATAGACCCCCCTTGGCCATGCCCCAATACGTTCTCTACCCGTTCAGTCACATGCTCTATCCTAGCCCCCGGAAGACAAACAACAATGTCTTCTCCTTTGCTTAGTGACCTGTCTGTCTTCGCAAAATGGAGTCTCCCATAAATATCCTTTCTGTTCTCAATGCCCCTCGATCACTGCTTCAGAGTAGCCCCTCTGTTTTGCATCTCCCCTGGTTGCCAATTTTCCCCCCTGCCGCTCTGCTGTCTTTCTTTTCCGGTCTCTTTTCTTCCTGTCATCGTCCTGTTATTGACTTTCTTCATTTGTTTTGCCTCCTGTCGCATCTACTTCTCTCTACTCCCTGTCTCTTGTCCTCCACTCCTCTCACTTTCTCCCCTGTCACCTTCCTGCATGTCATGTTTCCTGTTGTTCTTTCTCCATTTGTTGTCCTGTAATCACCCTCCCTCCACTCTGCATCCCCTTCACAATATCCGCGTTAGTCTAGCTAACTCTGCTGTCAGACAGTCCACTTCCAACACCCGAAACATTGGAACGAACCCTTTCCTCCGTTGTTTCTGACCAAGTTTTTCCGCACCCCGATACGGCAAAATCAACCAAGCTGTGGCTGTTACACACCAAGTGCCTCCTTGCCTTCACTTGCCGCTTATGCCAGGTGCCATATTATGATTTGTCAAAATCAACTCTTTGTTTAAACCAACTTAGTCTTTGGGAAAGACTGTTTGTTTATTGTGTACAGCAACTGAAGCACACTTTATGTTATAAACAACTTTCTACCTATGCTACCATGAACAATAAGTTTAGTCTGTACTGGTACCTAGCGGAAACGTTGGACACTACCTATATAAACAAACAAACAAGGGTTTCCTACTAAAACGCTTGTTTATTTTTAATAACAATGATATCTATTCACAGTTTTATCTTACATATGTAGTTGTTACTCTTATTGTTTTATCTCTTATATACTATATCAAATAAAGAGATTTGCTCAATCTTGTTTACAATTTGTCGAAGCCTAGATTACCCTTTTATCACCCACTATACTAATCTGTTCAAAAATACTGTTAACTAACAAACTTTTAACCAAAACTACTACTCAATATATGTCCAGTACCACTTTATGAATAACCTTAACACAAGAATAATACTTATCAATCAATATTTCCGCTTGTTTTTCAAATTTTATACACCACCAATTTCAAACCTCTACATCTGCCAATTTTCCCGCCAGAATGTATGTACCAGTGTGTCAGTTGTCACAGACAGTACCAGCTATCAGACACTTTATCGTCACCATCTAATCAAGTCTAGCATCACTTTTTTATTCTACAAGTTGATGTCATCACCCGACAACATATTACTGACATCTTGGTGATGTCACTGACTTGTCTGTGTATATTTCCCACAAATTGTCTGACAACTGGCATGTAACCTAGCTATGCATAGTAATATTAATAATTGGTAATACTATACTGTTCGCATGAATCACATCACTAAATTAAGGATTTTTGGTCAGGTTAAAATGCTGTATGTGGCTATTATCCTGATGAAAGGTAAGATGCATATTTACCATGGTGCTCTGGATATTCACCTGCATGATATCATTACTAGCAGTCATTTGTGCATAATCCCTGATGGATAGTTATAATTTTATGGGTTGATATAGATTGAAGCAACTTACAGTTCAGCAAGTCCATGAGAGGTTTTCCATTACATTTTTGGGATTGTGTACGGCTGTTGGCCCAACTAACACAGCACCAAAGAGATACTGTCATATCACTGTCTGGTACAACACAAAGGTTGTGTGACACAATCAATAGTGACTGTGATAAAATACCTTGCATTTCTACTTAACAACAAACTTACTTAGTTAATCTGCTACATTTCTATGATACATCCCTAAGAAACTTAGATCATCTATCCTAAACTAAGCTCAATATTAGCAAATGTGCTTTCTCTGTAGTTGTGCCAACAAAATGTCGTCAACTGCCTATTAAAATAAAATCTTCTAAAACTATATACAGTGTAGCCATCTTTCATGAAAAACTAAAAACAAATTTGTTTGAAACTAAATTTCCACCATAAATGTTCTGTGTTTCCATGTTCTGATGATGACGTGTTTGTCCCCTTTTATGATTATGCCAAACTTTTTTGTGGTGCCTCTGAGCTTGTATTTTCAATGATGTAGGCACTATTGAAGTGTTAATACAATTTCTAAAAAAATACAAGTATAACTTGCAGCATTGACACCATAAGGAAAACCGTGGTAGACCATAGTGCAAAACGTGTCACACACTCTGAAAATAGAGTGCAACACATTTATCTGATATTGTTTTTTACCTAGAGGGTTTTGATCTGGCTGATTAGTAAGCAAGAGATACTATCATTATTGTGAACCATTTAGGTTTTTCATATCTGAACTTGACCGATTCATGTGAATGGCCGAACGACACGTCCTTGTCTTGTCCTCTCACGTCCTCGATCGGAACAATGGCACTGCCCTGCCCCCTGGTGTACACTCCCCTCGGCAGTCAGGGGCTAGTGGCTACAGCTTACAGTATAACAAGTATGTTAAAGTCAGTTTGTTAGTTGCTTTTGTGTGGTGCGGGGGCCCCACTATTACCTGGTAGTCTTTACACACACAGAGTTATGAATAACCTTTGTGTACTAATTGTGGCATGGCTGAATGCTTCCCCGAGAAGATATTGACCCAGTCTACCAGAGAGTAAAGTATAGAGCACAGGACACAGAGCAGTGTAAAATGTACTTTTGACTCTGTCATTTACCTGACAACATGACAGGAATGCAGGGGAGAAAGAGGCAGTGGAATTGGGTGGGATTAGGATGGAGACTAAGAAGTAGAGGGAGCGTGAAACAGGGATGAGGGAGGAACAGGATGAGACGAAATGTGAACAAATGGAAGACAGAAACACACATTGGCAATGAGAGAGTGAGAGGCATTCGGGAAGAGGGTATGAGTGGAGGGGGAGGGTGTGGGAGGAGGGAGAGGATGTGGGAGGAGGGGGAGGATGTGGGAGGAGGGGGAGGGTGTGAGACGAGGGGATGGTGTGGGAATGTGAGAGGAGGGGAGGGTGTGGGAGGAGGGGGAGGTTGTGGGAGGAGGAGGAGGGCATCGGAGGAGGGGGAGGGTGTGGGAGGAGGGGGAGGATGTGGGAGGAGGGGGAGGATGTGGGAGGAGGGGGAGGATGTGGGAGGAGGGGGAGGATGTGGGAGGAGGGGGAGGTTGTGGGAGGAGGGGGAGGGTATGGGAGAAGGGGGAGGGTGTGGGAGGATGGGGAGGGTGTGGGAGGAGGGGGAGGGTGTGGGAGGGTGGGGAGGGGGGGAGGGTGGGGAGGATGGGGAGGGTGTGGGAGGAGGGGGAGGGTGTGGGAGGAGGGGAGGGTGTGGGAGGAGGGGGAGGGTGTGGGAGGAGGGGAGGGGTGGGAGGAGGGGGAGGGTGGGAGGAGGGGGGGGTGTGGGGGGATGGGTGTGGGAGGAGGGGGAGGGTGTGGGAGGAGGGGGAGGGTGTGGGAGGATGGGGGAGGGTGTGGGAGGAGGGGAGGGTGTGGGAGGAGGGGAGGGTGTGGGAGGAGGGGGAGGGTGTGGGAGGAGGGGAGGGTGTGGGAGGAGGGAGGGTGTGGGAGGAGGGGGAGGGTGTGGGAGGAGGGGGAGGGTGTGGAAAGAGGGTGAGGATGTGGGAGGAGGGGGAGGAGGGGGAGGGTGTGGGAGGATGGGGAGGGTGTGGGAGGAGGGTGAGGGTGTGGGAGGAGGGGAGGGTGTGGGAGGATGGGGAGGGTGTGGGAGGAGGGAGGTGTGGGAGGAGGGGGAGGGTGTGGGAGGAGGGGGGGGTGTGGGAGGAGGAGGAGGATGTGGGAGGAGGGGGAGGGTGTGGGAGGGGAGGGTGTGGGAGGAGAGGCAGGGTGTGGGAGGAGGGGGAGGGTGTGGGAGGAGGTGGGTGTGGGAGGGAGTGTATGGGGGAGACATGTGGTACTACAGCTAAGAGTGAGAGACATGTGTTAGGTTACCCAGCATGCATGCATTGTTACTTCATCCACATCATGAATGTTATACACTGTAGTGACAGTCTTCAGTGTTGACAGCCCATCCACCTGTCAGGCTCATATTGTTTTTTTGAGTCGATCCTAACATCAATGAAGAGTCAAGCAGTCTTATGCTGTTGTACACACCTGTTTGTTTATGCCCACAATTAATGTGTTGATTATTATGGCATGTCTGACCAATGACACACATTGCCTGGTGCACAGATGAAGTAAAGACATAAATAATGAACACCAGGAATAAAAAGAATCTCTGAGAATATAAGAGAGTAGTAAACAATAAATAACTACTAGGTAACTGAACAAATAAATATATGTCTGATAAGATGCTTGCATGTGACTAGTTGATTGTTTGAGTACAGGAGGAATCACTGCAATAATTGTGTAGAATGTCACAATCACTGCAATACGTTTACAGGATAATGACATTTAAAGCTATTCAAGGTGTTCATGTCCTAGATTTAGACTCCTTGGATCTGTACTTTGGTACTGTTCTTTGCATGCACCTTTTTGTTGCTGTCTGCAGTTTTCATGATTCATTGCACAAAGCCCTACACCCGCATCAGAGTGATCAGTTACTCTGCTGTCATACATACTTAACTCCTGCTTCATTCACCAAAGGATACTTCACTTGCACCATCAACCCACAGAGGTAATACAAAGTGAAATGTCATGGCTAACACAATCTGTCCATCAGTTGGCAAGTGGGCGCAAACCTACGCATCCATGAAGTAAACAAGGGGTGACAGAGTGTGTTTAATCTCAACACGTGATAGAAATTGACCTAAATGTCCACAGCGGCACTGACTGAATCAACTGGTAAACATCTGGTGATTTTTGATCTAAAGGTAGCGATGTTGACAATAAACTACAGATACTCTGTCTGTGTCATCATGACAGCTGCTGGGTCACCATGACCTCAGAAAACCAACACAGTCAGCTTCACAAATGTTTCATCAAACCAACTAGCTGTAATACAAGGCTACTATATTTGTCCTTTCAATTGCTAGTGTCTGAAATGATTGCGAAAGCATTGCATAATTGAGATCGTAATCAACAATTACATTGTAACATTGTAACATGTCAAACTGTAAACACCTAGCAGGTGGTCTCCCAGGCAGGACCACTGGACCACTGGACCACTTGACCACTTGACCACTGGACCACTGGACCACTGGACCACTGGACCACTGGACCACTTGACCACTGGACCACTGGACCACTGACCACTGGACCACTGGACCACTGGACCACTGGACCACTGGACCACTGGACCACTGGACCACTGACCACTGCACCACTGCACCACTGCACCACTGCACCACTGCACCACTGCACCACTGGACCACTGCACCACTGGACCACTGGACCACTGGACCACTGACCACTGCACCTCTGCACCACTGCACCACTGCACCACTGCACCACTGCACCACTGCACCACTGCACCACTGCACCACTGCACCACTGGACCACTGCCGGGTCAGTTTAAGTTTGTAAAAAAATATTCTCAGATAACGTCACTACATGGGAGAAATTGACTGAGCAGGTGTCATGTGGGAGAAATTGATTCAGCAGGTATCATGTGGGAAAGATGGATCTGACAGATGTCATGTCCACGGGAAAGATGGATCTGACAGATGTCATGTGGGAAAGATGGATCTGACAGATGTCATGTCCACGGGAAAGATGGATCTGACAGATGTCATGTGGGAAAGATGGATCTGACAGATGTCATGTCCACGGGAAAGATGGATCTGACAGATGTCATGTGAGAAAGATGGATCTGACAGATGTCATGTGGGAAAGGTGGATCTGACAGATGTCATGTGGGAAAGGTGGATCTGACAGATGTCATGTGGGAAAGGTGGATCTGACAGATGTCATGTGAGAAAGATGGATCTGACAGATGTCATGTGGGAAAGGTGGATCTGACAGATGTCATGTGGGAAAGGTGGATCTGACAGATGTCATGTGAGAAAGATGGATCTGACAGATGTCATGTGGGAAAGGTGGATCTGACAGATGTCATGTCCACGGGAAAGATGGATCTGACAGATGTCATGTGAGAAAGATGGATCTGACAGATGTCATGTGGGAAAGATGGAACTGACAGATGTCATGTGGGAAAGATGGATCTGACAGATGTCATGTGGGAAAGATGGATCTGACAGATGTCATGTGGGAAAGATGGATCTGACAGATGTCATGTGAGAAAGATGGATCTGACAGATGTCATGTAAGAAAGATGGATCTGACAGATGTCATGTGAGAAAGATGGATCTGACAGATGTCATGTGAGAAAGATGGATCTGACAGATGTCATGTGGGAAAGATGGAACTGACAGATGTCATGTGGGAAAGATGGATCTGACAGATGTCATGTGGGAAAGATGGATCTGACAGATGTCATGTGGGAAAGATGGATCTGACAGATGTCATGTGAGAAAGATGGATCTGACAGATGTCATGTAAGAAAGATGGATCTGACAGATGTCATGTGAGTAAGATGGATCTGACAGATGTCGTGTGAGAAAGATGGATCTGACAGATGTCATGTGAGAAAGATGGATCTGACAGATGTCATGTGAGAAAGATGGATCTGACAGATGTCATGTGAGAAAGATGAATCTGACAGATGTCATGGGAGAAAGATGGATCTGACAGATGTCATGTGGGAAAGATGGATCTGACAGATGTCATGGGAGAAAGATGGATCTGACAGATGTCATGTGGGAAAGATGGATCTGACAGATGTCATGTGAGAAAGATGGATCTGACAGATGTCATGTGGGAAAGATTTTAAAAGATGTAAAATATTGTAGATACGACTTCAGACATTCGTTATGTTGTGCCATGGAAAAGCATGACTGTTTTAATACTTTTTACATACAAAAGCCAAGGTTGTCCTAAAGCTGGGCCAGTTACAATTTTTCAAGGCTAGTGCTGCAGAAATTAAGAGTAGCTGAATTTAAAATGTACTGAATGTTGTGAGCCAAATGCTGGACATTTGGACCGGGATCTCTTTTCAGAGTTTAGAATTATGCTGACAATACTTCTGTCTACAAAATGAGGTTAGATTTCAGTGTAAATGAACAAAGGACAGATCTCATTCCAGCATACAACACCGTGAGAACCATCTCCAACACTACATGTGTAGACATCCATTGGCATGGATGTTATCTTATCTTCTAGGCAAGTCTGGGCAGCACACCTAGTATTCAAACTGTATGATTAAGTCTTGTGAATGTACGTCAGTACTTTTTTAAACTGCCCCATTAAGGTTAGTCTTAACTAAAATATAAGTGGCATAACAAATTGTATATGTTGGTTTTATTTTGTACACATTTTATGCATATTTATATGCTGTTTGTTTCTTTGCCCACAGATTTAGCCACACAGTGATGTGTGGGATGTCTGCTGTGTTGAATGTACAAAAGTGGCAACTGATTGGTTAACTTAGCTCACTAATAATATTGTCTAAAATTTATTTTAAACTTGGATAATTTGAACATTCTGGAGGCTGACACAAACTTTCAAACTGTGAACCCTGCCAAACACAATTTGGTAAAAAGTAGACCTTCATCACATGTATCATAATCTTCACAACATTATATTAATTAATTAATTAATTAATTTAAAACAAAATAATTTACCTGGAACAAACCACCTCTCTTTAATGCATGAATTTAAGTAATCTGGAGATGAGAAAATTACTCACTTGCAGAGACATCTGAGTGTCTGACTATGCCTGTGTCTGTGCATGTCTGTGCAGGCAGACAGGCGTGTGAGGACGGGTACCCCTGGGCCAGACAGCCATCCTCAACCACACTGTCCTCACACAGACATTGACTACACTTGTGACACAGGGAGTCCACCTCACTCACCACCTGACCAGTGGGACAATGACTGAACACACTGGACGCCTGCAACACACACCGATTGAATAATACTTGTCATACTACACAGTTTAAGTTTAGACTATCTTGGGCAAGGTGGGCTATGTGGGCAAGGTGCCCATGACATTTATGTTACAGCTTTACCAGAACATATGTGTTTGTCACCAGGGTTTGTGTTGATCATGATTAGATCACTGTGAAGTCATAAGTGTTTTACAAAAGAAAAGAGCAAAGTATTCAGAGTATGCACAACACCAGTGTTGCATAGTGTCATCATTTAGTGTTATATAATGATCCCTTATTGTTTCAGTCTAGAATATGCTACCCATAATTATATTTTTAATCTGTTGTAATTATGTTACTGTTGCACTCGGGCAACTACATATGTATGAAATGGAGTATCATTATATTCTGTTGAGCAGAACATAATCAACACAAATTAGAACATTACGGAAGTGCTAAGTCTACAGTTTTTGGGGAAAATTGTTTTTGGTAAATAAAATATCTCCAAATATCTCCTGCTTTTTCTTGTTATGCAAATTATGTTTTTCGGAAAAACATCTCATACAATACTATATATTATGTACTGCATGTATGCAAACATATCAAAAATGGAAAACACTGCACAGAATGTTTTATTTAGGGTGTCCAACAACAGTGTCCAAATACGTAAATTTATTACAGTAAATATATGAATTTTTATTTTTTTATTTCAAATGATTAAGATATTTCAAAGAATTTTGCTAATTACAAAATTGGTAGCATCTTCAAGCATGTGGAGCAGTAGATGTAGCATATTCTTTGTAGTTATTTTTTATTTCTAAGTAAACACAAGACAAAAGCATCTGCTTATTGACAAGGCTAGTGACAATAAAATAAAATAACTGTCAAATATGTGTCACTCACTTGAAAGCAGTACGGCGACAGGACAACCAGCAACAGCGAGAGGGGTAGGTGAACCGACTCCATTCGGATGAAGATCACTTCTGACAGTCACACTGCAACATAAAGGTTAGTGGGCAGGCTTTGACACCGACAGGTGCACTCAAGCATAACGGGGTTACCGTGGCCTCCGTTAAAAACTTGTTGTGTCAAGAAACGTCCAAAGAGAACAACAACGATGACGTAGTTGTTTTGTAACTTTGACAAGGTCAATGAATTTTTTAGTCACAGTCTGCAAAACAAAATTACTCATTTATAAATTTACTTATAGTTCTCTATATGCGTCGTGCCTCAGTGTTTACTGAACCGTGAAGAACTTTGCATGCTATATGAAACAATACATGTCAGTGGGGAGGTATAAACTTTGTTAAATTGCTGATTTCTGATAGGAGTGTAGTTCAATTGCATGATTATTGGAAATCAATTACCCAGTGAGTACGTCAGGTACGTCTTCATAACTGTAGTAATCTCTGGTGCAGACATAAAACAAATAATTATAGGACCAGTTAAGCTTCACTTGATGACTGTCTACAATGCCACCATTGTTTTAATAATATTGTTTATTGTTTTAATAATAATAGTATATGCTGTGTTTCAGCCATACTTTTTGCACATTTCTAAAATAAATAAATAAAATGAACATTGTATATCTCACTGAGTCACTATTAAGGTTGCCAATATTGATAAAGTGATCATATTAGTGGGACTGGCCTTAATTGTAAAGTAGCTGTATTACCAAGGTGACCATAAAGCAAGGCTCAACTGTACCTAAATTCAAAACATCATAAAATATAGTCCTTTCAAGATATCAAACTTTAACACGATCCATTCTAAAACTATGAGTGCAGCATAAGTATTGGTACCCCCGGTAATCTATTTCAATCTATGCTATTTTAATGATACTCTAGTTTAAACTATCCCAACATTACCTGGTACTGTACACTGCCTCAAACAGGTAATATACCACATCTATGCTGCTACGGCCCAATTACGCTACCTCAATCATTACTAATGGTACATTTCAAGCCACGTCAAATCAAAATCAGTGATACTCCTGTCTAGTTAGAGGGGTGAAGAGAACCAGATCATTGCCTCCAGTCACAGGTGCATTGTATCTGTGTCTGCCTTCTCCCACGGTTGGATACACAACTACCTGTCTCAGTGAACCACTGGTCCTACACCTTTTATTGAGTGGCTTCTCACCCCCCTGTTGTCAATGTCAGATCTAGTCATTGTGTAAGTGCAACACGTTTAGTTAACAACTAGAGGAGACAGATATAGTTTCTATTTGAATACATGTCTTTATAATACACAAATGTCGGTTGTGAAATCACACCCATTGCTCTGGAGGGTAAACATACTTGGGCGACTGTCAAAGGATTATTCAACACAACATTTGTGATGTGACATATTGCTTTATGCATCAACCTGCTCTGCAACAAGCTGTTTTACTCATTCAAAGTGTTGTTGAAACAGATGCAAACGGTTGCAAGAAGAACAGTTGGTTAGAAGTCAGCAATCAAAATGCTTAAGACGAAAGAAGAAAGTCAAGTTACCTTGTGGAGTCTTGGTTTGTTCAGCATGGTTTCATAACCTCCTCTTTGATATATCAGTGTTAAACTGCATCAATCTCCGAAGTCATGTGACCATGAAGATGGTCAAGACTTGATAACATAGTTGGAAATATTATCTCTCAGTGGTCAATTGGCTTAAATGGACATTTCCTTCATGAATGGTAAGTGATTTGTCCAAGATCTAGTTTGTGTGGCAGAGATGTTATCTCATGTTACGTCATGTTATCTATGTCAAACTGATTGTGGGGAAGAGAGAAAGGAAGGTAGTGGGGGAGGAATCTATGGGTAGTGGGGGAGGAATCTATGGGTAGTGGGGGAGGAACCTATGGGTAGTGGGGGAGGAATCTATGGGTAGTGGGGGAGGAACCTATGGGTAGTGGGGGAGGAACCTATGGGTAGTGGGGGAGGAACCTATGGGTAGTGGGGGAGGAACCTATGGGTAGTGGGGGAGGAACCTATGGGTAGTGGGGGAGGAACCTATGGGTAGTGGGGGAGGAACTATGGGTAGTGGGGGAGGAACCTATGGGTAGTGGGGGAGGAATATATGGGTAGTGGGGGAGGAATCTATGGGTAGTGGGGTAGGAACATATGGGTAGTGGGGGAGGAACCTATGGGTAGTGGGGGAGGAATATATGGGTAGTGGGGGAGGAATCTATGGGTAGTGGGGTAGGAACATATGGGTAGTGGGGGAGGAACCTATGGGTAGTGGGGGAGGAATATATGGGTAGTGGGGGAGGAATCTATGGGTAGTGGGGTAGGAACATATGGGTAGTGGGGGAGGAACCTATGGGTAGTGGGGGAGGAATATATGGGTAGTGGGGGAGGAATATATGGGTAGTGGGGTAGGAACATATGGGTAGTGGGGAGGAAATATGGGTAGTGGGGGAGGAATATATGGGTAGTGGGGAGGAATTATGGGTAGTGGGGAGGAATATATGGGTAGTGGGGTAGGAACATATGGGTAGTGGGGGAGGAACCTATGGGTAGTGGGGGAGGAATATATGGGTAGTGGGGGAGGAACATATGGGTAGTGGGGTAGGAACATATGGGTAGTGGGGGAGGAATATATGGGTAGTGGTGGAGGAATATATGGGTAGTGGTGGAGGAATATATGGGTAGTGGGGGAGGAATATATGGGTAGTGGTGGAGGAACCTATGGGTAGTGGGGGAGGAATATATGGGTAGTGGGGGAGGAATCTATGGGTAGTGGGGTAGGAACATATGGGTAGTGGGGGAGGAATATATGGGTAGTGGGGGAGGAATATATGGGTAGTGGTGGAGGAATATATGGGTAGTGGTGGAGGAATATATGGGTAGTGGTGGAGGAATATATGGGTAGTGGTGGAGGAATATATGGGTAGTGGGGGAGGAATATATGGGTAGTGGTGGAGGAATATATGGGTAGTGGGGAGGAATATATGGGTAGTGGTGGAGGAATATATGGGTAGTGGGGGAGGAATATATGGGTAGTGGGGGAGAGAACATATGGGTAGTGGTGGAGGAACATATGGGTAGTGGTGGAGGAATATATGGGTAGTGGGGGAGGAATATATGGGTAGTGGGGGAGGAACATATGGGTAGTGGTGGAGGAACATATGGGTAGTGGGGGAGGAATATATGGGTAGTGGGGGAGAGAACATATGGGTAGTGGTGGAGGAACATATGGGTAGTGGGGGAGGAATATATGGGTAGTGGGGGAGGAATATATGGGTAGTGGTGGAGGAATATATGGGTAGTGGGGAGGAATATATGGGTAGTGGTGGAGGAATATATGGGTAGTGGGGGAGGAATATATGGGTAGTGGTGGAGGAATATATGGGTAGTGGGGGAGAGAACATATGGGTAGTGGTGGAGGAACATATGGGTAGTGGTGGAGGAATATATGGGTAGTGGGGGAGGAATATATGGGTAGTGGGGGAGGAATATATGGGTAGTGGTGGAGGAATATATGGGTAGTGGTGGAGGAACATATGGGTAGTGGGGGAGGATATATCGGTAGTGGTGGAGGAAATATGGGTAGTGGGGGAGGAATATATGGGTAGTGGGGGAGGAATATATGGGTAGTGGTGGAGGAACATATGGGTAGTGGGGGAGGAACATATGGGTAGTGGGGGAGGAATATATGGGTAGTGGGGGAGGAATATATGGGTAGTGGGGGAGGAATATATGGGTAGTGGTGGAGGAACATATGGGTAGTGGGGGAGGAACATATGGGTAGTGGGGGAGGAATATATGGGTAGTGGGGGAGGGAAATATGGGTAGTGGTGGAGGAATATATGGGTAGTGGGGGAGGAATATATGGGTAGTGGTGGAGGAACATATGGGTAATGGTGGAGGACTATATGGGTAGTGGTGGAGGAATATATGGGTAGTGGTGGAGGAATATATGGGTAGTGGGGGAGGAATATATGGGTAGTGGGGGAGAGAACTATGGGTAATGGGGGAGGAATATGGGTAGTGGGGGAGAGAACCTATGGGTAGTGGGGGAGAGAACCTATGGGTAGTGGGGGAGAGAACCTATGGGTAGTGGGGGAGAGAACCTATGGGTAGTGGGGGAGAGAACCTATGGGTAGTGGGGGAGAGAACCTATGGGTAGTGGGGGAGAGAACCTATGGGTAGTGGGGGAGGAACCTATGGGTAGTGGGGGAGAGAACCTATGGGTAGTGGGGGAGAGAACCTATGGGTAGTGGGGGAGAGAACCTATGGGTAGTGGGGGAGAGAACCTATGGGTAGTGGGGGAGAGAACCTATGGGTAGTGGGGGAGAGAACCTATGGGTAGTGGGGGAGGAACCTATGGGTAATGGGGGAGGAACCTATGGGTAGTGGGGGAGAGAACCTATGGGTATGGGGGAGAGAACCTATGGGTAGTGGGGGAGAGAACCTATGGGTAGTGGGGGAGGAACCTATGGGTATGGGGGAGAGAACCTATGGGTAGTGGGGGAGAGAACCTATGGGTAATGGGGGAGAGAACCTATGGGTAGTGGGGGAGAGAACCTATGGGTAATGGGGGAGAGAACCTATGGGTAGTGGGGGAGAGAACCTATGGGTAGTGGGGGAGAGAACCTATGGGTAGTGGGGGAGAGAACCTATGGGTAGTGGGGGAGAGAACCTATGGGTAGTGGGGGAGGAACCTATGGGTAGTGGGGGAGAGAACCTATGGGTAGTGGGGGAGGAACCTATGGGTAGTGGGGAGGAACCTATGGGTAGTGGGGAGAGAACCTATGGGTAGTGGGGAGAGAACCTATGGGTAGTGGGGGAGAGAACCTATGGGTAGTGGGGGAGAAACCTATGGGTAGTGGGGGAGAGAACCTATGGGTAGTGGGGGAGAGAACCTATGGGTAGTGGGGGAGAGAACCTAGGGTAGTGGGGGAGGAACCTATGGGTAGTGGGGGAGAGAACCTATGGGTAGTGGGGAGAGAACCTATGGGTAGTGGGGAGAGAACCTATGGGTAGTGGGGGAGAGAACCTATGGGTAGTGGGGAGAGAACCTATGGGTAGTGGGGGAGAGAACCTATGGGTAATGGGGGAGAGAACCTATGGGTAGTGGGGGAGGAACCTATGGGTAGTGGGGGAGAGAACCTATGGGTAGTGGGGGAGAGAACCTATGGGTAGTGGGGGAGAACCTATGGGTAGTGGGGGAGAGAACCTATGGGTAGTGGGGGAGAGAACCTATGGGTAGTGGGGGAGAGAACCTATGGGTAGTGGGGGAGAGAATGATAGACCTATGGGTAATGGGGGGGACCTATGGGTATGGGGGGACCTATGGGTAGTGGGGAGAAACCTATGGGTAGTGGGGGACCTTGGGTGGTGGGAGGAACCTATGGGTAGTGGGGGAGAACCTATGGGTAGTGGGGGAAGACCTATGGGTAATGGGAGGACATCTATGGATAGGTGGTGGGAGAGAACCTATGGGTAGTGGGGGAGACCAATGGGATAGTGGGGGAGAGAACCTATGGGTAGTGGCGAGGAATCCTATGGATAGTGGGGGAGAAACCTATGGGTAGTGGGGGAAGAACCTATGGGTATTGGGAGAACCTATGGATAGTGAGGAGGAATCTATGGGTAGTGGGGAGAGAACTATGGGTATGGCGGGGAATCTTGATAGTGGGAGAGAACCTATGGTAGGGGAGAACCTATGGGTAGTGGGGGAGAGAACATATGGGTAGTGGGAGAGAGTACCTATGGGTAGTGGGGGACCTATGGGTGGTTGGGGACCTATGGGTAGTGGGGGACCTATGGGTAATGGGGTCTTATGGGTGGTGGGGGACCTATGGGTAGTGGGGACCTATGGGTAGTGGGGGGACTATGGGTAGTGGGGGTAATCTACAGGTAGTAAGGGAAGGAATACATGATACATCTCAGTTAGAATTATACAAACAATAAATAACCATCTAAGACCAAGTAGGTGAGTCTGACAGCCAACCTACCACTTTGACACCTCACAGACCACTTCACATGGCCAAGCCCCAGCAATTAAGGAAGTGGATTCACTTCTCAACCAGTTGTTAAAGGTCAAGGATGTTACATAACATGTGCCCCTGGAGGAGTAAACACTCGTGCTTACACGTGTGTGTGTGGGCGTGGCTGTGGCTGTGGACCACACAATGGCGCTAATTGAAAGAGCTAGTTCTGCTCCAAATACACCCCACATCCACATCTGATACCAGACCTCATGTCCGTAAAGTATATGATATAAAGCTAATGTCCATATCTAATATCAGAGATCATGTCTGATATGAGGGCAGTCAGGCAGGAGTAAACCCTGCTCATTGGAGTAATAGAAGAACAGTTTTGTTTTGATTAGCAGAACACATGTGTACACGTTCAGCACTTTTCAATAGCCGACTGTCAAAGGCAGTTCTAAGATAAAGGGATGCATGTAGACCAGAGTACGGAAGCAACTGCACAAAAGAAAATAATTCACTGTCTGTATCGGCCTGCTGGCAAGTTACACATTACCCAGTCAGAACCCAGCATACACGGCAGGATCGGCCTCATATTGGCAATCACCCTTTGAACTGCTGATGTGAGTTGCCCTATACAATAAATCAACCTTACTGGCCCAATATCAGTGTGTAGGGGAGACTGGGGACCTATGAGCCACCGGGACCTACGAGACACCCCTTTTACTCCTTATTGCAAAACAGTAGAGACATCTACCCACCATCCATGGAACTACTAAACATGTGACCGGCACCCATATTGTTTAGAGGGCCTTACAGCAGCGCCGCCGACGTTGCAGCCAGAAACATATGTTTTTGACCACCTTGAATAATTGTTTCGTGTTTTGGTAAAAGTTTGATATTGATGTGGTAATAAATATATTATAGATCCAGTATGTGTCTTTGTTGTTTGTTTGTAAGTTCTCTTGATCTCAGGATACAGTTTTAATCAATCGACCACATGGTTCTGTAGTACATTAGGATGACGTAATGAAAGTGGTGTTGGGGACCGATGAGCCACTTTCTGTGGGGTCCGATGGGCAGATGGCTCGTCGGACCCCACTGCAATTTAAACCGATATGATCAATATAAGTTATAATTATTGCTCCGTACTGACCGCCAATAAAAGTTTTAACGAAACAGAACTGACTTCATAATGTTAAACATCGAATGTTTGTAAAAATCCAGACGTTGTCACTCAAATCGCCGCAAGTGACACCCAGCCTTTGACTTTTACCAACTGGGAGCCGTGCACCTGGCTGGGTGTGGAGTTAGTTGATTAGTTGTTATTGGCTATAAAGGTTTTCTAATAATAGGATGTCTCTTGTCTGGTCTTATGCTGTGCACACAACAAATATATACCATGTTTTTATAACAAATGTAACGTCCCTGGAAAAAACACACCCACCCATACAAATCACATTCACACATAAAAACCGACTTCGTACCATTACGAATGACAACAAATACACGACACAGCAGGACATGGAACCCGTCCACTTGTGTTCACATGACACTGCATCACCTGATCATGCATTTCCTTCTGGGCTTTTAGCAACGCCTACAACGGTTTCGAAAACGCCTCGTGGTCGATGTATACACAGAGTAAGCGCCCTTACTGCGTCTTATTTTCAACCCCTAAATGGTATATGAAAACATCTTTTGACGGTCTGTACGCTATAATAGGTAAAATTTATACCGAATAACATGATTATGCAGTAAAAATAAAAAGCCACGAATGGACCATGTCGCTTTAAACTGCACTGACCCATCGGTCCCTTGGCATGGGGACCAATGAGTCATCACAGGACCCTGTTGCAAAAGTTGATACCAAGAAGAAACTGATGAAGACAACCAAACAAACTCATTGTTGTAATCAGCAGCTACAATGGCTCTAACAGCATGGACATTTTGGGATCAGTAGCTGTGGGGGTTGAAGGCGCCATGGCAAGTCATCTGAAAACTGGCTCATAGGTCCCCAGTCTCCCCTATACAGCACAGTGTCACCTAGGGAATGCAGTTTTGGCTATATGGACCATTGGGTCAGTACAGGCCCACTACTGTACGAATACATCAAGCCAGCATTTATTGTTCTAGTGAAAACAAAACTGATCAAAGGTTTCAGATTAATCCTCACGATGAACTTAGGATACTCCACACAAACCAATGACTTCCTTGTCAACTTTTAACCACTATTTTCACTTTGTGTCTTGTTGAATTTATCAATTCTTAGTTTTGGGTTCATTTAGTGGGATCCTTCGACACGCAGAAAGTCTCATTTTCAAGAGCACATGAATGATTAACATACATCTGATCACAGACTTAAAATTGTATTTTGTGTATAAAGTGTTCTGGGTAAAGCCACCAGCTGGTGAACTCAGGCAGAACTCGGTGGGGAGCACAAAAAAATTATTGTGCGTAATCCAGAACTCGGTGGGGAGCACAAAAATGGTTGCTTCCTTATTGTGCGTAATCAAGACTAATCATGGGAGGGGACAACAAGCAGAATAACGCCAGACTAAGCTGCCCGACTCCCTCAAATGAAAGCAATTTTATTTACTATCCAATGTTAAATAGTCTATAAAGAAGGCTTCAAAGGACAGAGAAAGACCACAAAAAGACGGAGTGGTCAAGATAGGACACACCTATGCTGTTAGGTGCAGTGGGAGTCCAGCTAAGGGCAGAGGTCCGCCTTACATAGGAGGAAACTGAGGGACGACCTCTAGGATAACACAACGTCAAACTGAGTCATGCTAAAAGAAGTGTAACTTCAATTTTCTAAGACAGTCACTTAAATCTACCTCATTAGAATGTTCACTGGTCGAATTAGTGCAACTTTGCGTCTTTAATCTTCCTCATTCCAGTGAAATAGGACAGTTCATTTTAAAACATTCTACAAAGGACCATGTTTTCATAAATTTATTATCCTGCATACATACATACATACATACATACATACAAGTAATAGTATACACATACATATACACTTAGCAAGCACCCCCACAGTTGTGGCGGTAGTACGGTGAAGACAAACATTTTACACATAATAATTATTCACAACGCTTGCAGAATAACATGTATACTCAACTATCATGTCTCGGTATATCTGTATATATATAATGAATTATCATAAATTAATTTTACCCGAACATTCACAAATTACCAATTAGGCTTTCTTAAGAAGTACAACTGTGAAACTATAATTAGCACAACATTCAAAGTTAAAGCCACCTAAACAGTCCCAATAACTATAACTGGGAACTGAAGAGTATAATTCACAAATAAATCCACCTGTAGCCTTTGTTTAAGAGGCTATAAAATGGAAAGAAATGTACTTCCACTGTTCACTTGTAGAATACAAGCAGACACCGCCTATACCTTGAATTACTAAATTTGTGGTAATCAAATCAAATAACTTGTTAACAACAGCATAACATGACATGGCATCAAACATGTCACATTTATAGTGACATTAATGACGCATCTGCCTGTTAACGGACTGTAAAACAAAAATGACATTACCAAATTTCATTCAGGTGACTTACTGCCAGTCACGCCCTCTGGTGTTTAGGGCAGAACCATTCAGGTTATAACTCATCAAAATCTTCTCAAGTTTCAACAAAACTGCTTCAACTTCACTGTTATGTAGTAAGCACAGACTAGCAAGACTTTACTAGAGAAACATTTTACATTGCAACACAATAAACATCCACACCCCGCTATATTATACAGAACATTCCCAGTTAATAACGACAAATAATATGTCGTTTATATACAGAGCATTTAATCTTAACGACACTAATTTAGTTACACATCTAGACCTTACATGGATATAATGATACAGCCAATTAATTAATTTATGAAACACCATCATGACTATTTACACATCAAAGATGCCAGTGAAATAATGAAGGCTACTGTTAACACCATCGCAGCTAAATCAATGAGTGTGACAACAGGTTGACTCAGGGGCTTATTCAATGTTGAGGCAGTGGGAATATTTCTGACAAGTGCTTAATATGTCACATGTTGTTAAACGCACAGAAATAGGTTGGACAGAGAGCAAATGAAAAGGATTCAACCGAACCCAGGTGACATTTCAAGACTATGCAAATCATTTTGTTTCTGACATGTGCTGTTAGCTGTGTCCAGTTTAGCTACAGCTTAACTAGCACATACTGTGACATGCCACGTTATGATATCCTCAGCACACACAAAAAACACTATAATAATCAGTCCAAAAAGCACCTGCAACAAACCTGTGCTGCCAACATCGGTACACCTGGACTGGCATCTTGTAACAATCTGTTTTTAATTGTTTAAATTAGCAAATTATGGAATGCAGCTACTACAATACAAACATTTGCAGTCTTAGCTGTGTATAATATTATAGTACAAAACACACAATTGCGTACACTAGGTGGCGCCACTTGATTTTCATCCTACACCAATCAATGCGGTGGTCTGCAAGCTTCACGTTAATCTCATCTAGACATATACGACTTTGTTACAGAATATAATATACACATAACTTAAAGTTGGTCACAGTACTTATAACCACACACATCAGCTGTAGCAGCTTTGTCTAAGCATCAGTGCTAACTAACACACGAGCACAGCAGGAGAACAAACATGTTCACACACTCAAGTTACCTATTAGCAGTTTTTGCAATTGATATCTTTGTTTAAGCAAATGAAGTGGTTGATAAACAGATCCCATCGATTTATTATTTCCATTTTCTAATGGATTTTTCGTAAGATTTTTGTAGATTCAAAGTCTTACAGATGGGGTGGACGAGGACCTGTTTCTTCATAAAGTGGTCACACTTTGTACAGACATAATATGATTTCAAGTAGTCGGTTACACCTGTTGACACCATCATCCATGATTTGGGAAGAGTGGTTGTGTATCTTTATAAAGTATAGCATATGCACAACATCTCAATGGTTTGACTAGCATGTTTCAAATAGGATACAGACGTGCAATTTGTTTCATTTTGAAAAACTACTTTCTTACGTATTGTGCATTCAGTCCTTAGGACTGCCCAAAACACTACACTTGACCTCCTGGCAGACCTAGTCTTTTGTACATCTCAACATTCTCAGGAAGCATTCAGCCAAACTACAATTATATATATAAGGAGTTATCATCATCCTCAACATCACGTGAAATCCACAATAACACGGTGGTATTACTTCCAACAAAAACAATCTGAACATAGCTGAATACTTTCCAAAGAAGGCTTTGCTGCCAACTATATGAGCATGTCTGCTACTGGTAAAGTTGACAATACCTTGGAACAAGGTTACCTTGGATAAATAGTTGCATCAGTGCAGTATGATTTGGATAATGGCCAGCATGGCTGTTATTTCTGTTAAATGTCTTTACACCAGTAATGTACAACAGATGCAAGTGTCAACCACAAGCTAGATTTTATTTTGGCAGTAGGACATCCCACAAGGCTGCATTACACCTACAGCAACACATACCCACGCACTGTAATGCCAGTCTGCTCAACAAACACCATCTACTTTACATGCAAACTCTCCCCACAAAAAACATGCAGCCTTATAGCTGTTGTCATGTCGAAACTATGTCTATGACAAAGACAGTACATTTACATCCATATGTCCATCAATGCAGCTGTTCAACTTGCTGATGCGACCGACACAACTCGTGTTAATACAATCAACGATCAAACCACTTCAGATCAAAAGTACTGTCATATCCACAGAACACATACCAATATTTCCAAAACCACTGTGCTACAGCGATCACTGCCCATCTGGTTGTCTCACTCAGTATCTGCTGCCAGAGAGGTTCTGTTCGACAGTCGTGCGGGCGGCAGAAGCAGCCATGTTTCCTGCCGTCTGCTGCACTGTTTTGTTGCTCATCACGCCATGCGCAAACTCCTGCTGCGCCTTCGCAAAACTTGCACCGGTGCTTCGGTAGATGCGGTGTACCTGGTGGCGAGAAAAAGAACCATCATCGATCCACATTCCTTGCATGACAAGAATACGTATGCCGATTCAGAATGTGATGTCACAACCAAATTACGAGCAGGACTGGCACCAAGCTTTCACTTAGCTAATATGTGCTTTAACATTACAAATTAATGGCACTCATATGGCTGACCAACCGTCCCGCAAATTTGCGTAAAAAGGTATTCATTTGGTAAGCTTTTCAGACATAGCTGTTAAGTATCACTTCACACAATCGATAAGTCAATTTACATAAGACTTCTACTTGAGCGCATTAACAGACAGCAGGTTGTCTTGAGACAATGTTGTGGAAACTAATTACAATTTTATGTTGTACATATATGTCAAATCGTGCATAACAAAAAGCTAATATAGCTAATTTGAATAAAAGGGTCACGCTCAAAAACCTACATTTTTTTTACACATTGTACAATGTAATTGTAATAAATTAGAATCACTTAACACATTGTATAATGTAATCATAAGTAAAACCACAGTAGAAGGTAGATCTATAGGAGGACACAACACACAATGTTTGACTACATTCAGCACAATACAAAATGTTCACAATTAATGTGATAATATTTTATGCATGACAATGCTAAAGTGCAAACAAAATAGTGTGTGGTTGAATTCAGTAGGGACACACTTGTCCTTAGATTCACTGCCGGGCCACTAATGGCCTACAGGTCAGTGAGGTCGCTGGAAGGTCATGAGGCACTGCGACGGTCATGAGGTCAGCTGTGAAGGTCAGTGAGGTCAGCTGTGACGGTCAGTGAGGTCAGCTGTGACAGTCAGTGAGGTCAGCTGCGACGGGTCAGTGACGTCAGCTGCGACGGTCAGTGAGGTCAGCTGCGACGGGTCAGTGAGGTCAGCTGTGACGGGTCAGTGAGGTCAGCTGTGACAGGTCAGTGAGGTCAGCTGTGACGGGTCAGTGAGGTCAGCTGTGACGGGTCAGTGAGGTCAGCTGTGACGAGGTCAGTGAGGTCAGCTGTGACAGGTCAGTGAGGTCAGCTGTGACAGGTCAGTGAGGTCAGCTGTGACAGGTCAGTGAGGTCAGCTGTGACAGGTCAGTGAGGTCAGCTGTGACAGGTCAGTGAGGTCAGCTGTGACAGGTCAGTGAGGTCAGCTGTGACAGGTCAGTGGGGTCAGCTGTGACAGGTCAGTGAGGTCAGCTGTGACAGGTCAGTGAGGTCAGCTATGACAGGACAGTGAGGTCAGCTGTGACAGGTCAGTGAGGTCAGCTGTGACAGGTCAGTGAGGTCAGCTGTGACAGGTCAGTGGGTCAGCTGTGACAGGTCAGTGAGGTCAGCTGTGACAGGTCAGTGAGGTCAGCTGTGACAGGTCAGTGAGGTCAGCTGCGACAGGTCAGTGAGGTCAGCTGTGACAGGTCAGTGAGGTCAGCTATTCAGATTGTTTTTACTCATAATTATCCACTATGTGAAGTCATTTGTATATGGTTGTTGTGGTGACTAAATGACCTATTCAGCAGCAGTAATTGGGGAGTATCACTCATTTGTAATGATGACTTATAAAAACAGACGCAGCTCCAGCCCCAGTTGACCAATGATGATAATGATGATGCTCAGTGAAAATTTTCTGTTTTAAGATCAAGTAGTTTTGATTTGATGACTGTTTGCAATTAATTAAGATCTGTCTACACTTTCAATAAATGTATAGCATTCTTTGTGATACATATAAACATACACATAAAAACTCTAGAGCAATATAGAGTTTAGAGCAATATATAAGCCTACAAAATGGCACTGCAGTTCTTGTACATCAGCACAACTTTGGCTGGCACTGATTCTGTGACCAGATGATTGCATCGAGGGAACCTACCTTCATGAGGAAGACAACTTGGAGAGTGACAAGAATGGTGAAGAGAAAGGCCACTATGAGCATGACACCACCAACGACTTTGTTCAAACCACTCATGGCCTGGAGAGAAACCACCCAGCCGCTACAAGCAACAAGCATGCACATGCTCGACAAACATGCAAACAAGAAAAGCACACAGCAACGCGCAACAAATATGGAAGGTTTACATGAGACTGTCATCACTACTGTAGTGTATGCATGTGTCTCTGCCATCACAGTTCTCTCTGGGACAGTGGAGGGAGGTGAATGTAAATCCAGGCGGTTTTGATTTTAAATGACCGTAATCATCTAAGCCATGTCACTCCACAGTTGGTTCTATTTCAGTGATTCACTGATTTGCAAACAATTTCACATCGCCTTGCTGACAAAAGCAACTTCCATAATGACTTTCCTTACTGGCATGTGTTAAGTGAGAGCGTGAAAAGGTAAGAAATTTGCGTGATGACATGTCTTGGTAAACCACTCCATATTCAGCAGGACACAGGAGACACACACGTGTATTGACCACAGCCACGGCAAGTCTGGAGAATACAAGGGAAACACAAAAGTACAGCAGCATATTTAACACAATTGTCTGACAAAGACAATTGTGGTAAACATACACGAAAATAACAACCTAGATGGATAGGCAGGTTTGTTGGCCAACCTGTGTTTCTTGTCACAGCAAACAGTTAAAAAACATGGTTAGAAATACATACTTTTAAAAAGGGTTTCAAAATGTTTAGTAATTAATATTATTGTGGATTTATGTATTGGAAGTTATAGCAAAATTAATTTGCATTTGTTCATTATCTATGAAAATTATACACGTGCTTACAAAAACACAAATCGTTCTTAAGTGTTTCTAAAATTGAAATAAAACAGTTTTTTGTGTGATTACTTTGCCATATTTTGTGACTACTTTTGAAACTATGAAACATCACCAACACAATTAATCTTGTTGTCATACTTTGTAGTGGTGCAGTGATCACAGCTTCAGACTCTCCACTAAGAGAAGCAGGGTTCAAATTATGTGCTGCTGTGTAAAACCCAAGGCACTTTTTCCACTCTATATTGTTCTGTTTCACTCAACTGTATGAATATCTGCCTATAGACAGCGGTGGATATTTGTGTACGAATAGTCTTCATGCATTAACTGCACCATGGCTGGATGCTTCCCAGAGAAACCAAGATGGTGTTTGATTGAACAGGTCTGCCAGGCAATAGAGAGTAAAGTCTTTGAGTAATCATGAGGATTGGATATTGCGCTTTTTTGATCAATGCCTTAGATGTTTGAGAAAATTTGTTTAGGTTATCTTCAAAACTGTAAGAAAATCTATTCTATACAACCACGTAATGGTTGCCTTTTCTATTTTCTAGCTTAACCAAAATCAAGATGTTACCCAAATAGATAAAGATTTTCATGTTCTGCAAGGTTCTCGAGAGTTATGTTTACATTGTGACAAGAAACAAGGTTACGACTGTTGCCGACCCACCACTCACTCTAACTACACACCTCATGCTGCACACAACACAGAGGGATTTGCTACATGCATGCATGCAGGGCTTCCGAGGACATGCATGCTCGCTCGGTGCTATTCGCGTCTCACAGGTGGCGCCACCATCTACCTTAATGAGAAGTATCACATTAGTGACAACCATGGCGACCCAAACGAGTCCAAGGACCAGCATGATGATGCCAACTACAACACAGCCAGCGTGGCCGGTTGTGATCATCCCCATTCCGTTGAAGATGCCGCTGAAAGCAGGTGCAATTGACACTTAGACCAGCGCTGGTACAATTAGTGAGATACACTACACATCAGATATATCATATTTTTAAGTAGTTTTTTCAATCTCAAATAAAATACAATACAATCAAATACACTTGATGAATAGTGACGAGTCACAGAGACCTGTGTGTTATATTAGACGAGTCACAGAGACCTGTGTGTTATATTAGATGAGTCACAGAGACCTGTGTGTTATATTAGACAAGTCACAGAGACCTGTGTGTTATATTAGACGAGTCACAGAGACCTGTGTGTTATATTAGACAAGTCACAGAGACCTGTGTGTTATATTAGACGAGTCACAGAGACCTGTGTGTTATATTAGACGAGTCACAGAGACCTGTGTGTTATATTAGACGAGTCACAGAGACCTGTGTGTTATATTAGACGAGTCACAGAGACCTGTGTGTTATATTAGACGAGTCACAGAGACCTGTGTGTTATATTAGACGAGTCACAGAGATCTGTGTGTTATATTAGACGAGTTACAGAGACCTGTGTGTTATATTAGAAGAGTCACAGAGACCTGTGTGTTATATTAGACGAGTCACAGAGACCTGTGTGTTATATTAGAAGAGTCACAGAGACCTGTGTGTTATATTAGACAAGTCACAGAGACCTGTGTGTTATATTAGACGAGTCACAGAGACCTGTGTGTTATATTAGACGAGTCACAGAGATCTGTGTGTTATATTAGACGAGTCACAGAGACCTGTGTGTTATATTAGACGAGTCACAGAGACCTGTGTGTTATATTAGACAGTCACAGAGACCTGTGTGTTATATTGACAGTCACAGAGACCTGTGTGTTATATTAGACGAGTCACAGAGATCTGTGTGTTATATTAGACGAGTCACAGAGACCTGTGTGTTATATTAGAAGAGTCACAGAGACCTGTGTGTTATATTAGACGAGTCACAGAGACCTGTGTGTTATATTAGACGAGTCACAGAGACCTGTATGTTATATCACACATGTTTAAACACTAGTTATTGCCTCAATGTTGACACTACGCAAATTGGTTTTAATATTTTCGTATATCTATTCTACATCGCAGTGTTCATCAGCAGAATGTGTTCTGCTTGTTAAGAAATAGTACAGTGACATGACATACAGGCAACTAACAGAACCACATAAGACAAATCAATGGTACACCGCTGTGTAATATACAAACAGAAGCTTGAGGACAAAACATTTTGTGACGAAAAACAAATGTCCAAAGCTGACCAACAAACTCACAGCTACAGTCAGTAGTCAGCCAGTAATTGTTAAACTATGTCAAGAAAAAAGGTAATTCAATTATCTCTTAACAATAACTATACAAAACTTTCAAATAAATAAATAAATTATCACAACAGGTTTGTATAAAGCATAACATCTAAGCTGGGTTTCACTATTTACTCTAGGCCAATACAGCAGTCAGGGAACTAGTAACAAACCCACAATCTTGCTGAAGGAACATTTTCATCACAAAAACACTGGCTTCACTTTCAGCAGTAATATGCAGGGTTATGTTCAGGCTTCCATAACAAATCCATGACAAAACTGTCTACTCTTGAGCATGTCAGCTAGACAAACTGTTTACTTCAGTGTAGTTATAACATACCTGTACTAGCTCACCAACAAAACAAACCAAAGACAGCTGTTATAAACCACCAGTATGGTGATTTTATCTGACATTTCCTCCCACTGTTGCATCCTGTGGAAATCCTGGATTGCCACTCACAACTTCTATATAAGTTACCATTATGGATCCCCCATTATATTTACAAACCCTTACAATTCCATGCTTCTTCCTGCCATCAAGCAATTCCGGGCTTTCAATGCCCTCATTTTATATTTGTGGCATTTTATGTCATTCAAAGATTCCAAGGTCCCTTATAAATCCTGATAATATTTTCTTGTATGATAAAAAATTAGTGTAGTCAGTAATAGTCGTTGTTGTGCGGCTGGATGATGGAGACTGCACACATACCTGGATCCCCATCCATCAATTCCTATGGCCAGGAATCCGGTGGTGATGATTTGGAAGAAGAAGATGAAGAAGAATACGAAGAAGTAGAAGGAACTGTCACTCCTATAAAACCAACACAAACCATGTTTAAATATGTGGTCAATACAATTCATCAATGCCAATGTTAAGCTGATATAACATTATAATATTCTTTCGTTATTGTTCACTTTATGTTATTATATGTTATTTGTCTTGATTTGTATATTGTAAATTTGATTTGAATTGACACTACCATTTAATCAGCCAATATCAAATATTGGGCTTGATACAAGAACATGTGACATGATCAAACCACAATCATGCTATAAGATCATTTGGAATCATCAAATTATAATTTCAAGTTTTGAGCATTAATTGCTGCATGGCTGACTGCTTCCCAGAAAAGTTGAGATAGTGCTCAACTGGACAGGTCTGCAGGGACTCGGGGAGTGCAGTTTAAAGCACACTGATGCATATAGCACCATATAAGAACTAACCTTTCTTAACCTTTTAAAATGTCAACCATCATGTCTTGTAATAGCAGCTAGAATTGTAGAACATGTGTATTTGTTACCACAGTCTAAAATGTCAGAAGATTTTTTCCATTTTTAATTTATATTATCTCAAGATTCATTTTGATGATAATATAATCACAGTGATGCCAACATCTTGCAAGACCAAGCCTTGTTGACAAGAAAACAGACTGACCTGAAGGCGTTGTAGACAGGTCTATACCAAAAGACGAATGAGCAGGGTGTGTAGAGAACGACGTAGAGTATGGACAGTCCAAACGTCACCCCAGAGCTGTTAGACACTGATGAGTTGAGTGACGCGCCAAAGTAGACCAATGACACAATCAGGTTGAGCACCAATATGCCAACATACCCTGAAGTGAAATAAAGTTTCTTCAGATCCACATGCAATGTCTTCAATACAGTTAATACACATTTGTTTAAAATCTTAAATGGATCCCTAAACATCTGCTTTTTGCCTGCATTCCTCAGTGTGAAAGCAAATTGCATTAATTCTAGTGTGAACTTGATGAAGCTGACAACTATTTCTTGGCACTTTTACTGGAGAATTCTTGAGTTGTTTCTGTGCATACGCCTGTAAATGTCCAGGTACCCGAGTAGACAATTAGTAGTAGGTTTCCCATAAGTCTACTTGATACAGCGTTTCAAGATTTTCAGCAATGTACAGGTAGTGTGAAGCAAAAAAATACATATCAGACGCTAGACTAGTGCTTACTGTCTGACAAAAGACAATGTGAGAACATACAATCTAGGCCACATATCGGATCCGGACACAAGAGTAGCTTGAGATAGATACGTTACCTAACCAGAGGAAATAAATCGTCTTGACAAGCTTCTGGAACTCGAGTGGTATGTCAACAGCAAAGTCCTGGTAGAAGCATGGCTTGACAGGACAGCAGCCTGGCAGAGGGGGGAAGTTGTTGGCCCGGTCTGAAACAAGACACCATCACTCCATGTGGCATAGTCATTCTGCACGTGTGCATGCTAGTGTTGGGAAATGGTCTACCATTGGTTTACTTAGCTGATCAATGGTTTACTGAGGCATGTGTGAATGTTGCCTATGATGGTGGCAACATGACAGCCTGTCAGACACGCTGTAGCTGGCTGGTGACCATGCATTCAAGACTGCAAACTCTGTTTTCCCCATGTCTATGTTAACCTTTAAAAACCTGAAACGGGTCAATATTTTAATTATTTTTCCCATCTATCGTGCCCAACTTCATTGATGGACATCATGATCATGATCAAGAATAACAGTAAAGGTTTCATTGGCCAGTAATTGACGGACCAAACAAATGGCTGCTCTCTTCTGCCACGTCTGATGGGTTCTAAACATCGCTGATTGTATGCATGTTAAAATCAAGCTTATTAACGACGAGATAAAAACTTGACACATCAATCTCAGTTAGAGCCAAGTACCAAAACACAGTGCTCATCACAATGCCACTTTGGTGACACATTGTGGTTATTCCACAATCCACACTCACTTCCGTACTGTGATGTTCGCTGCATCTCTTGCTCCTTGCGTTGTAGCTCGGCAGCTTTCCGTTCGAGTTCCTCCTGTCGCCGCTGCAGGTCATCAGTGGCCATCTGGGAGGGCGAGGGTGTGTAGGGGGGTGGGGCACACTGCTCCATCACTGCTGGCTGGGGTGGCGGCATGGCTGGCCTACTCACAGCCTGTGGTGCCTGTGGTGGGTATGTAACCCCCTACAGAAGTCACAAAGCACACTGTTAAAGATGGACAATTTTACTTTATTCAAAAGACCCATCCTTCCCTATGATGCTTCCTCTGAATACCACTAGATCTTCCCGCTAGATATCTCACTGTCTCTTCATAAATTACAACAATGAATGTAACTTTCAAGGCATTTACATTAACAAACATGTTTGATTGATTAGTTACCACCCAGACACTTACTGCCAATAGTAGTGTTCATGTGGGATGGTGATATTTCATATGAAAATTGCAAGTACCGATATTTCAAAAGAATCAATTTGTCTAAAAATTTGCCTCCATAACGCAAAATAAATTAGTGCTAGGAAGTTACAAGAAATATTTCTCAAATTGTTTTCTTCAGATTTTTATGAAAACAGCATGTTTATATAAAGGCGATGTTCACAGCTGTATGTGCTGTCATCTGAATAGGTAAAACCTTTTGTGGATGAGTAAACATATCAACAAGGGAAACAAGGGTCAAAAACGTCGTTCAAAATCATACGCATTGTCAGTTATGCTTTGAAAATGGGTATCTTGCATGTGTTTGTGCTTGATTTAAGGTCATAATCACACAGCTCAACTGGCTTTTGAGTTGAGTTAACACGCATGTATCTACCAAAATATACGTGATTGGCAAATTTGTCATCCTTGCATACAGCTCTGGTCCTTAGGGATGATCACCAGTTGGCCCAATACACTTCAGTTACTTTCTATACTTGTATAGCTATTAATTAGTATGTCATACCACAATGTCAAACAAATTATATTTATCCATGAAACTGCACAGAAGATTTTCTTACAAAACAAAATTAAAAGAATACCAACCTTCTGAAAAGCCAAATCTGACACTGTCTTATTTCCTATTATTTACCTGTGTCGTGCTCCTGGCTGCATTCTCAGCGAATGGGTTGTACTCATCCACTGCACTCGCAGGCTGTTGGTTGGTACGTGCCTGCTGAATCGCAGGGTCCTGTCAACAACAATAAAATAAATTACCTGACTCACAGATCTAATGGTAAAACACAACATGTAGCTAGAGCAGAGCTGAAGGAGGCTGCTTTGAAAATGTAAATTACCAGTGCCAATGTTAGTGCCACGAGTGCACTGTTAAGCTTCCATCAGAGAAGTGAAAGCAGTGAGCTATGATGTGTGTACAAGATTGAACTATAAGGTAGCTTCCACTAAAATGCAGTATTATGCTAACATCGCAATATTTTTACTTTAATAAACAGTAGTACCACTCAATCAACTTGTCCCATCAAACAAGTGTCCTAGACAATGTTTTTGTCTGACATGGATAAACACTTGTCATAGACAAACATATGTGTATACTGTAGTCTGGTATAGATTCGTGCTTAAAGAAATGTCTGCTTCACTTTCACTTTCATGCTCTATATATTTCAGTACATATTTATCAGAATAGTGCATATATTTCCTTTTGCATTGTTAAATCTAAATTATATTAAATGGTCGTGGTGGACTGAGTTTCTTCATGAATACTGCTTTGCACATTCATAGGGCCTAAGTAAAGTGCTTCAAATTAAGAATTACAGTCTTACATTGAAGCATCAGTTAATTATTTAATGTGGGCTGAAATGTTGCTCTGAATTCTACACTTGGACTTCTGTGAATTGGGTCAAACCATCCACTGGCATGGGGTGAACCCAACAAAACAGAGGCAAGTAACTGAATCTGCACTCATGACCATGTACATTTGTATTGTATTTTCACGTCACATATGAATGAATGTGTTTGTAAATCAGTCACATGAGTTTCTTCCTTTGACACATGTTTCAATGATTGTTAACTGTCAAAATAACTAAGAAAGGAATGCTCAGCTGATATTATGCGTGTCACAGTGACTACTGTGTTGCTGCACACACAAGAAAGAAGATGGTCGTCGCAAGCCGACAGTGTATTTATATAAGACTCACACAGGCCAAGTCATTTCAACTTGCGATGTGGTCCTGTTCTCTCAAGTGACTTGAGAACTTATTAGCGCCACTGTTTTGTATAAAACATCGTAGTTTACGAGTCTGTTTGTAAAGTGCTATTCTCAAAACAATCACGATACGAGTTTTCGCAAATGTGTGGCATATATATATTCGCAAAAGTGTGGCATATATTTCAACGTGGTCTGAAGTAAAGACTGAAGTTACGACTCATACAAACAGCGAAGCAATGTCAATAGTAGCATAAATAGTATTTCAGATTGAGATTTCTCCATTAGTTTGGTGTTACAATGTCACCACCATATATAACTAATTGCATGCAAAATGTCAACAAGCGGATCGACAGACCACCCAACATTGACTGCACTAATTGACTGCACCACACTAACTGGCAGATTGACTGGGTGCATTTATTATATAATGACACTACATGGTATAGTTGAATGCAAACTAATTATTAATGCCAATATATTGTATCTTCAAAAATACATTGTTTCATTATAATGTTTACCAAATAATTCAAACACCTTGGATATGATTATAAAATTAATATTATTATACAATTTGGATGTGTGGATGGACAGCATCGCATGTTCAAACGACTTGGCCTGCGCAAGTATTCTATAAATACACCGTCGGCTAAAACTTGCGCAAATTAAAGTGCCACTTTCTGTCCAAAAATAAAGGATAGTGTCCCTTTAATATAATTCAGCTTTCTCAACATCATTCTATGTCCTGTCATTCTATCTACCGAGTACTGTGTGCAGACAGGATCTGCGAGCAAAGTAATGGGTTCAGGCGATCATGATGTCATTAAATGTAGTATTGGCTGTATGAAAATTAAATACGAAACAGCGTAAGATTTAACACAACATGCATTACCATACATGTAGGCTCAAATTCGTTTTCAAAATACAGACAAAGCTAAAACGATTACCAGCTAATCATCAAGCCATTCAAGCCATATCTCAAGCAAGCCCATCCGAGCCATCGCCCGGACTGGCTGCACGTTCTTTTTATTTTCTCTTACCGCAAATGGATTCGCCCCTTGTGGATCCGCGAACGGATTGGAATCTAGGTTTGACATGTTTCCAATTAAGGTGCAGAGTGCACAATTCTAAATGTGTCTCTTGGTGTTAATTTGTGTGCAATAAAATCCGTAAATAATATCAACTTCCTCAGACAACATAAATATGGCGGATGACGGTAATGACGTCATTTCTGGTCAGGTCACGAGAAAACGACGCATCCGAAAGATTGTCACCACGCGACGAACACAGTTAATGGTGTCTTATTTGTACACACATTAAATTAAGATGCTAGAAATCTTGAACTTGTGAATGCAATATGCATACGGAGAGAATAAGTTTCATTTAGAAATGTTTCATTTAGTAATGTTGCATGATACGTGTCATATGAATATTCATGACAAAATATATCACCCTAGTGAACGTTGTAAGAAAAACTTGACATATCCGTGTTTGGCGTGTTAGACTGCGGTATCAATCGGAAACAAATTACATCCCCCCCCCCACTGTTCCTGTTCCCTTACGCATGTTTTCCTTCCGTCAAAGCTTTGGGCTTCCTCTTTAACTTTGCTTGTTACCTTCTTCTGCTTTCAAGGGGTATTTTTGACAGTATAAATGCACCTGAACTTATAGCCAATTTAATACTTTTTTTATATAATAATAAAAATTATTAGTCAATTGGAATTTTGCAGATGCATGGTTTCGTATAAAATATTCTTATTATAATTGCATTCTAATTGTAATAGTTTTTGTTCTATTTTAAAACTTGTGTGGCAATATACCATATATATTTCTATATTCAAATCGTAATAAGAAATAATTAATACCATAATTATGTGCAGCATGTACAGATGTCAATATAAACATTAAGTTTCAACATGAATTGATAAACAAGTTTTCAAATTACCGTGGCTGTCTGTAAACATGGTGGAAGCACTGCAATATTTAGACTGTTGTGCATAATAAGTATACATATCACTATAAGCTCTATGTTGCTTACAATTAAATGTATTTTGATTATTCCAATTCACACAATACTTATTATGAATAATAATGAATATGAACAATATTGCAGTTCTTACACAATGTTTGTATGTTTGTTTGTAGGAAGCAATGTACGTACCATATACTTATACCACTTTATTATAAGGTACATTTACTTGAAATTCACTTGAGCAGTATACATTGGAGAACAGAAAGTTTTTAACAAAATTAAATTCACTTCTGTAGAATACATGTTCCCATGCCGTTGCTGTTTCTACCATATCTGTGATCTTCATCGTATTCGCAGATTTTTATCACTTTCTGTTGCTAAAACCATTGCGACAGCTCTAGTAAGCAGCAGACTTGACTACTGCAATTCCCTCCTTTACAATACTGCGAACAAGGATATTGCAAGACTTCAACGTGTCCAGAACTGCTTGGCAAGGGTAGTTACGCGTTCTCCTCGTTTTTCTAGCTCGGTGCCGCTTCTAAAATCATTGCACTGGCTCCCTGTGCATTATCGCATTATTTTCAAGATTTGCACAAATATCCTATCAAGCACTCGCATCTAAACAACCAACATATCTAAACTCAATGCTAACTCCAGCAAGGAATTCCAGAGAGCTACGCTCAACCAGTAGTAACCACTTTACATCCCTCGGGTTAAGACGAAAGCTGGGACCCGAGCTTTCTCGGTTGCTGCACCAACTCTGTGGAATTCGCTTCCTGTCAGTGTCAAGTCGGAAGGTAATATAGTTTCCTTCCGCCGACGTCTAAAAACATATCTCTTTAATGCTGCCTATCCTCCTTAGCTTCCTAGAACCTTCGTCCATCCATCAACGACTCACGCACTGTTCTACGTTTACGCAATTGCTTAACCCCCTGGTTTTGTCGCGCCACTGAGCATGATCTTCGAGGATATTGGCGCATAAGAAGTTATTATTATTATTTATTATTATTATAACTACCATTGCCGCAAAATGTCCTTGTCATATTGTAATGTAATATCAATAATTTTTTATAGCCACACATATTTTACGCTATCAATTCTTTTGATTATGTCCCCATGTTTGAACCATTCAGAACAATCTGCCCGACATTATGATTTTTAAAAGGGAACAAAGGGCATTTTGTTTGGGATATGCATCAATAATTATATATTAACAAAACCTAAAACTATTTGTATATATTACACATAAAATTATATATATAATAATAATAATTCTGTATTTCTTCATTAGCCGCATATATAATATAATGACTAACTGACACATCACTCACGCACACATACTATTATTATCGTCCTTGTTGCGGCATGAGTCGACTTATAAGTTCGTGGATTGATTAATCAGGAAATTGTGTTATAACATTGCACAGGGTGGCTCAGTGAGCGCCGTATTATCGCCCGATGTCTCAAGTTGTTGTGCTTTACACAGGCCAGTCGTGATATAACGTAGGATTTTTATTTGTGCGTAGCCACTGTGCATAATTTATGTGATATTTTAATTTAGGAGCGTAATATGATGTTGGTTAAAGTTCGTTCACATTCATTGAATAGTTTTCAACACTGTAAAAATGTTCAGGCAACGACAGAACTCGAACGTAAACTGACAGTAACACTGACAGGAGTCGGGAATTGACAGATCGCCAGTCTATACTATTATCGCTATAGACTTATGAGATAATTGTGTAGAATTCGGACCCACCTCAAATGTACCATTATAACTGTATATTTGCCTGCTTTGAACTGAGTCTAATCCTAAACATGACCAATTGGCATTACCATGTAACATGTTATTTGTGTTTCACAAATATTGCATTTTGAGAGCCAAGTAGCGCACCAATTTGTGCCAGTTGCAGCTACTTATGCGCTGTTTATAAAACGTAAATATGCATGAAATGATGTTAAATTATTGAATTAACAAAATCAAGTATCAAATACAAAGATACAGTTATAATGTCAAAATTGAGGTGGGTCTGAATTCTACACAAGTCAAGTGCCGATAAGTTGATATTGAGAAAGTGATATACTCGAGACAACAGTCAGATATATCTGTAGTAACACAACAGTAGCAACATCAGATGATCACACCAATATTTCTTAGTTATGCATACCAACCATCATTAGGGTGGTGAACCAAAATTTTCTTTAGAAAAAATTATAAAAAATGTTCCCTGATAGTAGTCACTATAAGAAGTATAATGGTAGTTGTTTCATGTATTTAAGTGAAATATTAAGCAAACTATAGGGGTTTCATAAAGCGTACTTAAGTCAAGATGTCTTAGCGGGAGATAACTAGTCGAAAGCCTAAAACGTCGTAAAGTTACGCTAGTTGCATTTCTCAAGTCTGCTCCATAGCTGCACTTAAGCTGCACCATATATTTAATAACATAACTTCATACTAGTTGAAATATTTACGGTATGCTCCCTGAGTTCATTGATGGTCCCACCATGCCCGCTGTCCACATAATTATTTTATGTTTAAAGTGGATATCCTTTACATTCATCGTAGCTTGCCATGATGCGTAAATCTTGTCGATATGTCATCCTTGCAAGATGAACAATTAGCAACAATTTTTTTTAATTATGACATCTATAACATATTTGTTCATTTCACATGCACACATCTAGCATTGGAAATTAGAACAGTAAACGATAATATGAGGAACAGGTTTGTTATTGTACTTGTAGGGTGTTTTCAATCATATGAGTGACAGAATGGCGACAAATGGCATGGGTTTCCAAGGCTCATCGTATGCAAATGAGACTCCCGTGTCATCAACTGGCAGTGGTGATGCAGACTTTGCCAGTGACCCAGCAAGCAGCGGCTTCTTCTCTAATGACTACAAGAAGTAAGTATGTAACGATGGTGTGCCATGGTTATTCTGTTGTGTGGGTCCAGATGGCATTTTGAAGTCAATGCAAAACAGTAGTTATCTTAGAAACAACCCTCTGTGGATATTATTTAGTCTGGATATCTGCAAGAGTTATACTGTACAGATCAACAGATCGGGGAGGGGGGGGGGAACCATTGCCCAACTTTAGCCATTTTTAGGCAGCAAAACTGAATTAGGATCAGTGAACACATTTGTAAATAGATAACAGACATACTGAACAATATGTTCCATTATGGAAAATTATTTAACACCTGAGACGTTCATCTTGTACCGTCACATAAATATACAACTTTGCCATCTAGCTATTATTCTACAAAAGTACTGAATTTGGTTTCTGTTCCATTAGTTTCACGGGAAACCTTCACCACAAAGGCGAATGTTATCATATAGTAAAATTTCTGTCACCATTTAATCCAAAATATCTGCCAACAAAATGGGCTTAGATGAATGTTGTTGTCAGAATCACTGCAATACTTGTGCCATCTGCAGGCACCAGGACCTGGCCCAGATGCTGGACAGCAGCAAGGACTCTCTCAAGTTGGAAGCAATGAAGCGAATTATAGGGGTGAGAATGAAAAGCCAATGCGATGCCTCTTATAGTGCAATTTTAGTCATGTTATTAAATAAAACATACGCTCATACATGTGGTAAATTATGCATAAAGCTGACATATTGCTCACAACAAATTCCTAATACAGTGTTGCTGTCTTGAGTGATGACATTCTACTAAAATATTTATTACTTATGTCAGTGGTATAGTGATAGTTGTTAGTGTCGATTGAATACATAAATGTGGTGCCCAGATGTCCATACCTATTTTAGATTTTGTGTGTTTCTCTCGGAGGCAACTGTAATGGTCTATTTATGTGTGTATTTACTGTGTAGATATTACACATTATTTGATATCACCAACAATCAACACAAAATTTGTATGTACTCACATTCAGTAATTTTGGACACTTATTTGTACTGCCTGTGTTTCAGCTGGTGGCCAAGGGAAAGGATGCGTCAGATTTATTCCCTGCTGTTGTCAAGAATGTTGTATCAAAGAACATCGAAGTACGTAGTTTTCCCTTTCTATTGATTTGAACGCAAGTCACTTTAATCCAGCTGGTCCCAGGATTTCTGTTCAGAGGTCAATCTGTCCACAGAGGTCAACCTGTGCACATGATGAACTTTGGTCTATTGCCAGACATCCCTTCAGGGCTGTGGAAAAGTTTGGTAGCATTTAGTTAAATGGTTAATCAACAACACTTTGTGGAATACAAGACCCTGGTTCTCTAGGAATCTGTCCATTATCCATTTTTTGCTGTATTGGTTAAAATATTGTTTGAGATTATATGCTTTAAACTATACATAATCAAACACAAAAATCAGAAACCCTGAAGCAATTGTTTTGATAGCATCTGCGTTATATATTGTTCATTCACATGATTACACCAAACAGCTGTTTATGAGTTTTGATTTAATCTGCATTCAAATATACACTGTACACATACCAACATAACTAGCCCACCCACAGCATGCATTATTGATGGTTGTAACATGGACAAAATTTTATGTACTGGATCTATCATATGAATCAAAATGTAGTTAATGTACAAAACCAGAGTAACCAATATGTTAAATTGCCATATGTATTTGACCACCCTAAGTATGTACCCAAAATGTTTCTGACTTACTGTTGTTGTGGTGATGTGTCAGGAGGATGCTGTTGGTTACTGTTGTTTTGTGGTGTGTCAAGAGGATGCTGTTGGTTACTGTTGTTGTGGTGTGTCAAGAGGATGCTGTTGGTTACTGTTGTTGTGGTGGTGTATCAGGAGGATGCTGTTGGTTACTGTTGTTGTGGTGATGTGTCAAGAGGATGCTGTTGGTTACTGTTGTTGTTGTGGTGGTGTGTCAGGAGGATGCTGTTGGTTACTGTTGTTGTGGTGGTGTGTCAGGAGGATGCTGTTGGTTACTGTTGTTGTGGTGGTGTGTCAAGAGGATGCTGTTGGTTACTGTTGTTGTGGTGGTGTGTCTAGAGGACGCTGTTGGTTACTGTTGTGGTGGTGGGACAGGAGGATGCTGTTGGTTACTGTTGTTGTGGTGGTGTGTCAAGAGGATGCTGTTGGTTACTGTTGTTGTGGTGGTGTGTCAGGAGGATGCTGTTGGTTGCTGTTGTTGTGGTAGTGTGTCAAGAGGATGCTGTTGGTTACTGTTGTTGTGGTGGTGTGTCAAGAGGATGCTGTTGGTTACCGTTGTTGTGGTGGTGTGTCAAGAGGATTCTGTTGGTTACAGTTGTTGTGGTGGTGTGTCAGGAGGATGCTGTTGGTTACTGTTGTTGTTGTGGTATGTCAAGAGGATGCTGTTGGTTACTGTTGTTGTGGTGGTGTGTCAAGAGGATGTTGTTGGTTACTGTTGTTGTGGTGGTGTGTCAAGAGGATGCTGTTGGTTACTGTTGTCGTGATGGTGTGTCTAGAGGATGCTGTTGGTTACTGTTGTTGTGGTGGTGTGTCAAGAGGATGCTGTTGGTTACTGTTGTTGTGGTGGTGTGTCAAGAGGATGTTGTTGGTTACTGTTGTTGTGGTGGTGTGTCAAGAGGATGCTGTTGGTTACTGTTGTTGTGGTGTGCAGGTGAAGAAGCTGGTCTATGTGTACCTCGTGAGGTATGCGGAGGAGCAGCAGGACCTCGCTCTACTCTCCATCAGCACCTTCCAGCGGGCACTAAAGGTGACTCACATTCTGTGTCTACGTTCTGTTTAGGGTACACGCCCTCATTAGCATACATCTCTCATATGAATTTCAGACACTATGATACTGATCTCCAAGGCTAACCTTCCCTGTTTAATCCATTATTGTACTTTAAGTTTTACCAAAGCCATGCTAGAATATAAGCTCCATGATGAGAAAGGAGTTGAAGTACTACGAACATGATCAGACTTGACACTGTTCTGATAGTCTTGCTCACATGTCGATCCATAAAACACTTGTCAGTCCCGTTGCTGAGATTGCTGCCCACAGCCAGCCAGCATGTGTCGTCCATTATATAGATTGCTGCCCCAGTGTAGGCACACAGCCAGCCAGCATGTGTCGTCCATTATATAGATTGCTGCCCCAGTGTAGGCACACAGCCAGCCAGCATGTGTCGTCCATTATATAGATTGCTGCCCCAGTGTAGGCACACAGCCAGCCAGCATGTGTCGTCCATTATATAGATTGCTGCCCCAGTGTAGGCACACAGCCAGCCAGCATGTGTCGTCCATTATATAGATTGCTGCCCCAGTGTAGGCACACAGCCAGTCAGCATGTGTCTTCCATTATATAGATTGCTGCCCCAGTGTAGGCACACAGCCAGTCAGCATGTGTCGTCCATTATATAGATTGCTGCCCCAGTGTAGGCACACAGCCAGCCAGCATGTGTCGTCCATTATATAGATTGCTGCCCCAGTGTAGGCACACAGCCAGTCAGCATGTGTCTTCCATTATATAGATTGCTGCCCCAGTGTAGGCACACAGCCAGCCAGCATGTGTCGTCCATTATATAGATTGCTGCCCCAGTGTAGGCACACAGCCAGCCAGCATGTGTCGTCCATTATATAGATTGCTGCCCCAGTGTAGGCACACAGCCAGCCAGCATGTGTCGTCCATTATATAGATTGCTGCCCCAGTGTAGGCACACAGCCAGCCAGCATGTGTCGTCCATTATATAGATTGCTGCCCCAGTGTAGGCACACAGCCAGTCAGCATGTGTCTTCCATTATATAGATTGCTGCCCCAGTGTAGGCACACAGCCAGCCAGCATGTGTCGTCCATTATATAGATTGCTGCCCCAGTGTAGGCACACAGCCAGCCAGCATGTGTCGTCCATTATATAGATTGCTGCCCCAGTGTAGGCACACAGCCAGTCAGCATGTGTCGTCCATTATATAGATTGCTGCCCCAGTGTAGGCACACAGCCAGCCAGCATGTGTCGTCCATTATATAGATTGCTGCCCCAGTGTAGGCACACAGCCAGTCAGCATGTGTCGTCCATTATATAGATTGCTGCCCCAGTGTAGGCACACAGCCAGTCAGCATGTGTCGTCCATTATATAGATTGCTGCCCCAGTGTAGGCACACAGCCAGTCAGCATGTGTCGTCCATTATATAGATTGCTGCCCCAGTGTAGGCACACAGCCAGTCAGCATGTGTCGTCCATTATATAGATTGCTGCCCCAGTGTAGGCACACAGCCAGTCAGCATGTGTCTTCCATTATATAGATTGCTGCCCCAGTGTAGGCACACAGCCAGCCAGCATGTGTCGTCCATTATATAGATTGCTGCCCCAGTGTAGGCACACAGCCAGTCAGCATGTGTCGTCCATTATATAGATTGCTGCCCCAGTGTAGGCACACAGCCAGCCAGCATGTGTCGTCCATTATATAGATTGCTGCCCCAGTGTAGGCACACAGCCAGCCAGCATGTGTCGTCCATTATATAGATTGCTGCCCCAGTGTAGGCACACAGCCAGCCAGCATGTGTCGTCCATTATATAGATTGCTGCCCCAGTGTAGGCACACAGCCAGCCAGCATGTGTCGTCCATTATATAGATTGCTGCCCCAGTGTAGGCACACAGCCAGCCAGCATGTGTCGTCCATTATATAGATTGCTGCCCCAGTGTAGGCACACAGCCAGCCAGCATGTGTCGTCCATTATATAGATTGCTGCCCCAGTGTAGGCACACAGCCAGCCAGCATGTGTCGTCCATTATATAGATTGCTGCCCCAGTGTAGGCACACAGCCAGCCAGCATGTGTCGTCCATTATATAGATTGCTGCCCCAGTGTAGGCACACAGCCAGCCAGCATGTGTCGTCCATTATATAGATTGCTGCCCCAGTGTAGGCACACAGCCAGCCAGCATGTGTCGTCCATTATATAGATTGCTGCCCCAGTGTAGGCACACAGCCAGCCAGCATGTGTCGTCCATTATATAGATTGCTGCCCCAGTGTAGGCACACAGCCAGCCAGCATGTGTCGTCCATTATATAGATTGCTGCCCCAGTGTAGGCACACAGCCAGCCAGCATGTGTCGTCCATTATATAGATTGCTGCCCCAGTGTAGGCACACAGCCAGCCAGCATGTGTCGTCCATTATATAGATTGCTGCCCCAGTGTAGGCACACAGCCAGCCAGCATGTGTCGTCCATTATATAGATTGCTGCCCCAGTGTAGGCACACAGCCAGCCAGCATGTGTCGTCCATTATATAGATTGCTGCCCCAGTGTAGGCACACAGCCAGCCAGCATGTGTCGTCCATTATATAGATTGCTGCCCCAGTGTAGGCACACAGCCAGCCAGCATGTGTCGTCCATTATATAGATTGCTGCCCCAGTGTAGGCACACAGCCAGTCAGCATGTGTCGTCCATTATATAGATTGCTGCCCCAGTGTAGGCACACAGCCAGTCAGCATGTGTCGTCCATTATATAGATTGCTGCCCCAGTGTAGGCACACAGCCAGTCAGCATGTGCCGTCCATTATACAGATTGCTGCCCCAGTGTAGGCACACAGCCAGTCAGCATGTGTCGTCCATTATACAGATTGCTGCCCCAGTGTAGGCACACAGCCAGCCAGCATGTGTCGTCCATTATACAGATTGCTGCCCCAGTGTAGGCACACAGCCAGCCAGCATGTGTCGTCCATTATATAGATTGCTGCCCCAGTGTAGGCACACAGCCAGCCAGCATGTGTCGTCCATTATATAGATTGCTGCCCCAGTGTAGGCACACAGCCAGCCAGCATGTGTCGTCCATTATATAGATTGCTGCCCCAGTGTAGGCACACAGCCAGCCAGCATGTGTCGTCCATTATATAGATTGCTGCCCCAGTGTAGGCACACAGCCAGCCAGCATGTGTCGTCCATTATATAGATTGCTGCCCCAGTGTAGGCACACAGCCAGTCAGCATGTGTCGTCCATTATATAGATTGCTGCCCCAGTGTAGGCACACAGCCAGTCAGCATGTGTCGTCCATTATATAGATTGCTGCCCCAGTGTAGGCACACAGCCAGTCAGCATGTGTCGTCCATTATACAGATTGCTGCCCCAGTGTAGGCACACAGCCAGCCAGCATGTGTCGTCCATTATATAGATTGCTGCCCCAGTGTAGGCACACAGCCAGCCAGCATGTGTCGTCCATTATATAGATTGCTGCCCCAGAGTAGGCACACAGCCAGCCAGCATGTGTCGTCCATTATATAGATTGCTGCCCCAGAGTAGGCACACAGCCAGCCAGCATGTGTCGTCCATTATATAGATTGCTGCCCCAGTGTAGGCACACAGCCAGTCAGCATGTGTCGTCCATTATATAGATTGCTGCCCCAGTGTAGGCACACAGCCAGCCAGCATGTGTCGTCCATTATATAGATGGCACACGTACATATGTTTGGTCCTTCACAGTTGATAGTTATGTCCAGTGTCATCATACTTGAAGCACTGTCCTACACAGACGTCTTTAGGAGATCCATTGTGATGAATAACAGTAGTGTTTAGTTTTACTGCTTACTGTTTCAATGAATGCTGTCTCCCATGAATTAATTTCAGCACACTGATTTCCATTTCAGAAAGCAAAATTCCATTTAAAAAGTATGCATCTAAGACAACATTGTGTGACATACACATTTATTGTATAATCGACATAGATGTTCTGTCTGCAACAACAACTGATGGTTTCCCCGCCATATCCTCCAGGACTCTATTCGTATTCCTCCAAATATCCCACGTGCTGGCCATCAAGGAGGCCGTCATGGACATGTCCCCTTATGTGAGGAAGACAGCAGCCCACGCCATCCCTAAGCTGTACAGGTGAGACACACGTACACGTGCACACACGCATGCACGCATGCACACAAACCACCACCAAGCGCCGTCATGCTGCTGTTTTCATGAAACCACTAAGAACGTCCTTAACACTAAGATGATTGTTTTAGTAAATGACATGATGTTTTCAATAAGCAAACAGAAGTTTTCGCAAACGCGCTGCTATGTAACTGTAAGTATGCCTCATGAAACCATACATGTTGTGTTGCGGGTTTGCCGGGAGCCTCCCAGTATTGTACTACATCTCCCAGTCTCCTGGCGGGAGCAGCAAATCTCCCGGTTTTCAATGAAACCCAAACAAACAAATTCTACATAATTTATCCCAACTGAGTGGGATAATTTTTTGTTCAATCAGAGACGACACGTGGGTGACAAGTAATATAATTTCCATGTCATTCCCTAGAGGTGTTCTTCAGACAACATGTTGCTAAATGACAATGACACCTCACTGAGGCCTAGGACCAGTTTATGTCCCGAGCAACCACAGTGCTTTGTATAAACACATGACAGACATTGCCTGGTGGACCACAGCCAACCTGGACCCTGAGCTGCAGGAGATTGTGATTTTACTTGATGTTGTGTGTTTCAGTCTGGATTCTGAGCAGCAGGATATTGTAATTTTACATGATATTCTGTGTTTTAGCCTGGATCCTGAGCAACGAGAGCAGCTGATTGAACTGATGGAGAAGCTGCTGGGAGACAAGACTACAGTGAGTGGACAGAGTGACAGAGAGAGTGACAGAGAGAGTGACACACAGAGAGTGACAGAGAGAGAGAGTGACAGAGAGTGACAGAGAGAGTGACAGAGTGACAGAGAGTGACAGAGAAAGAGAGAGTGACAGAGAAAGAGAGAGTGACAGAGGAAGAGAGAGTGACAGAGTGACAGAGTGAGAGAGAAAGAGAGAGTGACAGAGTGACAGAGAAAGAGAGAGTGACAGAGAAAGAGAGAGTGGTAGAGAAAGAGAGAGTGACAGAGAAAGAGAGAGTGATAGAGAAAGAGAGAGTGACAGAGTGAGAGAGAAAGAGAGAGTGACAGAGTGACAAAGAAAGAGAGAGTGACAGAGAAAGAGAGAGTGGTAGAGAAAGAGAGAGTGACAGAGAAAGAGAGAGTGATAGAGAAAGAGAGAGTGACAGAGTGAGAGAAAGAGAGAGCGAGAGCGAGCGAGAGAGCGAGAGAGCAAAAGAGTGAGAGAGCGAGAGAGCGAGACAGCAATAGAAAAGATAGTGACAGAGAGAGTTTTACATTGTGTCAGTAGTAACAAATACTGGTACAGTGGGGGAGGTGAAAACGTTTGTACATTCTGTGAAAACCATATGTACTGTGCAAATAAATAATTTTGTTATTAGGCTACTTGTGCAGTATTTAACTCATGTGGACCAATGTTTGTGTCGGACAAAACCTTTTTTCTCAATTCACACATCTGGTTAGTTTATTAAAAAATATATGTTGTTGTTTTAAGTAAATAATCTTGTAATTGCCTGTCCTGAACCTTAGCTTTGTTCAAGTGTTCCAGTTTATTAAGTATTCCCAGATTGTTGTTCAAATTGGGCGATATCTACTTCACTAATTGGGCCATGTTAAGGGCTGCTGTTGGACCAAACCTACGCATCTCTTTGGGTGACTCGGGTCATGTTTAGGACTGTCGTTAATTCTGGTCCTGCTTCACAGCTTGTGGCAGGAAGTGCCATCCAGGCGTTTGAGGAGGTGTGTCCGGAGCGAATTGATCTCATCCATCGCAACTACCGCAAGCTCTGTAGCCTCCTGGTGGATGTCGAGGAGTGGGGTCAAGTGGTCATCATCAACATGTTGGCCCGCTACAGTCGCACGCAGTTTCTTAATCCCAACGCCGGGGTAGGTCTGACTAGGTTGTGTGACAATGAGTCTGTCTGATGACAATGTATTCTGTGACACTGTGTTTTAATGAACGCTAACAATTGACAGAAAGTGTTCATTTTGTCATCGTATATTTGTGGATGTATCTATTATGTTACATGTCCAAATGTTTACATACACCAACAATGTTTGTGTTTTAGGGTGCTCATAATATAATTCTTTTTTAAGTGTCTGAATATTATATATGTATATATATATATATATATGTATATATATATATATATATATATACAGTATACACACATACATAGAGTAAATAAATATATATTTATTTATATATTAAATTTTTATACAATTTGTAAAACATTTTAAATATAATATGGACATTTTAATCATGCTACTTTATTTTATTAGATTTATTTAGTTAGAACTTTTTTAGATTTATTTATATGTTAAACCTACTTTTACAAACTGTACATCGAGACGGTATTTGTGGAATGGCACAAGTGAAACAGACGTGATTACATCACATCTGCCATGTGCAAGTGCTCATAATAAACAATACTAATAATATTTATCGTTGTTACTGGTGTAATAATATTAATACAAAATTTGGCAATTATATCAAAATGTATATATCCATAAAAACCTGCTCAAAAGTGCATCAACAAAGTAAAATATATGTCCAGATAAACTGAGATAAATTAAGATAAGTGTATTTGCTCGCATTTCCCACTCCTCTCCCAATTCCTCCGTCTTCTTGTACACAGCCTCAGTCTACGTCGTCCTCACCTATCTTTCCCTTCCACTGTCCAGACACCTGCATGCACTGCACTGCCACATGTTCTGTTCTCATTTGTACCCTGTGTCACACCAAGTCTCTCCTCACCAGTGTCTTCAACTACTCTGTGAGTGTGTGTAGAAGATGCCACTGAATGGTTGCAGGAGGTGATTACAGAGGAGAACACGCGGAAAGAGTTCTACGGGTCGTCAGAGGACACAGACAAAGAGGAGGAGCCCGAAGTGCCCCGCAAGAAGACGTACACGATGGACGTAGATCATCGCCTCCTCCTGCACACGTGCAAGCCTCTACTCAACAGCCGCAACGCTGCTGTCAGTACAACTTTTTTTGCACAGAAATGCTGGCCAGTCAGTAAAACTATCGCAGGTCACATGATGGGGTCATTCATAATGTGAATGTTTTACGAGTGTAACAGGTGGTGCCTCCGTACTAGTTGACGTTGTGTCTATTGCAAAAAAGTGACATAAACACTTTAAAATATAGTAAAAAGTATTTATACCGTTGCAACAAAATTAATATCATATTAATATTACATTATTACAATGATTCTGAATGAATGTTTAAAGCAAAATTGTATCGATGCAGTGGCCCATGAAATGTACCCCATGTGTTACAGGTCGTGATGGCAGTGGCCCATGAAATGTACCCCATGTGTTACAGGTCGTGATGGCAGTGGCCCATGAAATGTACCCCATGTGTTACAGGTCGTGATGGCAGTGGCCCATGAAATGTACCCCATGTGTTACAGGTCGTGATGGGAGTGGCCCATGAAATGTACCCCATGTGTTACAGGTCGTGATGGCAGTGGCCCATGAAATGTACCCCATGTGTTACAGGTCGTGATGGCAGTGGCCCATGAAATGTACCCCATGTGTTACAGGTCGTGATGGCAGTGGCCCATGAAATGTACCCCATGTGTTACAGGTCGTGATGGCAGTGGCCCATGAAATGTACCCCATGTGTTACAGGTCGTGATGGCAGTGGCCCATGAAATGTACCCCATGTGTTACAGGTCGTGATGGCAGTGGCCCATGAAATGTACCCATGTGTTACAGGTCGTGATGGCAGTGGCCCAGCTCTATCACCACTGCGCCCCTAGGTCAGAGGTCGCACTCGTTGCCAAGGCCCTTGTCCGGTTACTCCGAGGTTACAAGTAGGTTAAGTACTGGAACCAAGTTAGGCTGGAACCAGTGCTCTGTGTTACACTTTTAGCAGCCGTTGACAGCCATTGTACAGCAAGTGTACTGAATGGCTGTATTTCCAATTACACATGCAAAACTGTGTGTAGGTGTAACAGTAGATACAAAATTAGATGTTCAACTTGTGTTCTCTAACAAGTTGAACACAGGCCACCAGTGTTCAATGAGGGATATAAAAATCCTAGACTTTGAAGAGAACTGGCACAGTTGAAAAATCAAAGAGGCGATCAACATACACAGGGGGAAGTCATCTTTAAACAGAGACGTTGGAAAAGAACTCCTGCAGGTCATGCTCCAGATTGTGTCACATGATGTAAGTCATGTGACACGACCGTGAAATTCAGTCCGCTAAAGAAGGCTGTGAGAGACAGCCGAAATATACGGAAAACAAAGAAAAAAGTTTGCCTTAAGAATGTTATATTTATTCATATAAACAACAAGTACCGGCAACAGACCTCCTTTTAGCAACATGTGATGTTGATCACATGACCCACTGCTGTGTTTCAGAGAGGTGCAGTATGTGGTTCTCAGTAACATTGCCTCCATGTCGATCCAGAGAAAGGTGAGACCTCTCAAAGTATCACATTTACTTGATTATTAACCAGACTCACTGAAAACTACCCTCTGTCATCTGGTAACTAGCTGTATGTAAGAAAGACAAGGTCTGTAGGTGTAGTTTAATTAGTCCATCATCCATATAATATCAGCCAAACATTTGCGCATTAAAGTAATTTGTATGCACATTATTAAACAAGATTTGTTATCGGTGATTGCATGCACATTATTAAACAAGATTTGTTATCTTTGATTCTATGCACATTATTAAACAAGATTTGTTATCGGTGATTGTATGCACATTATTAAACAAGATTTGTTATCTTTGATTCTATGCACATTATTAAACAAGATTTGTTATCGGTGATTGTATGCACGTTATTAAACAAGATTTGTTATCGGTGATTCTATGCACATTATTAAACAAGATTTGTTATCGGTGATTGTATGCACGTTATTAAACAAGATTTGTTATCGGTGATTCTATGCACATTATTAAACAAGATTTGTTATCGGTGATTGCATGCACATTATTAAACAAGATTTGTTATCTTTGATTCTATGCACATTATTAAACAAGATTTGTTATCTTTGATTCTATGCACATTATTAAACAAGATTTGTTATCGGCGATTGTATGCACATTATTAAACAAGATTTGTTATCGGTGATTGTATGCACATTATTTTAAAAAATTGTTATCGGTGATTCTATGCACATTATTAAACAAGATTTGTTATTGGTGATTGTATGCACATTATTAAACACGATTTGTTATCGGTGATGTGATATGTTGTGTTATTTGTCTCAGGGCATCTTTGAGCCATTCCTCAAGAGCTTCTACGTGCGCTCCAATGATCCCACACATGTGAAACTTCTCAAGGTAAGAGCTCGTACATGTGTGTAATGTGTATGTGTGGAGTATGCTTGCATGTGTGTTTGTACATGCAAGTGTGTGTGTGTGTGCATGCATGTGTGTTTGCACATGCAAGTTTGTCTGTGTGTGCATGCATGTGTGTTTGCACATGCTAGTTTGTCTGTGTGTGCATGCATGTGTGTTTGCACTGTGTGTGCATGCATGTGTGTTTGCACATGCAAGTGTGTCTGTGTGTGCATGCATGTGTGTTTGCACATGCAAGTGCGTCTGTGTGTGCATGCATGTGTGTTTGTACATGCAAGTGTGTCTGTATGTGCATGCATGTGTGTTTGCACATGCAAGTTTGTCTGTGTGTGCATGCATGTGTGTTTGCACATGCAAGTTTGTCTGTGTGTGCATGCATGTGTGTTTGCACATGCAAGTGTGTCTGTGTGTGCATGCATGTGTGTTTGCACATGCTAGTTTGTCTGTGTGTGCATGCATGTGTGTTTGCACATGCAAGTGTGTCTGTGTGTGCATGCATGTGTGTTTGCACATGCAAGTGTGTCTGTGTGTGCATGCATGTGTGTTTGCACATGCAAGTTTGTCTGTGTGTGCATGCATGTGTGTTTGCACATGCAAGTTTGTCTGTGTGTGCATGCATGTGTGTTTGCACATGCAAGTGTGTCTGTGTGTGCATGCATGTGTGTTTGCACATGCAAGTGTGTCTGTGTGTGCATGCATGTGTGTTTGCACATGCAAGTTTGTCTGTGTGTGCATGCATGTGTGTTTGCACATGCAAGTGTGTCTGTGTGTGCATGCATGTGTGTTTGCACATGCAAGTGTGTCTGTGTGTGCATGCATGTGTGTTTGCACATGCAAGTTTGTCTGGTGTGCATGCATGTGTGTTTGCACATGCTAGTTTGTCTGTGTGTGCATGCATGTGTGTTTGCACATGCAAGTGTGTCTGTGTGTGCATGCATGTGTGTTTGCACATGCTAGTTTGTCTGTGTGTGCATGCATGTGTGTTTGCACATGCAAGTGTGTCTGTGTGTGCATGCATGTGTGTTTGCACATGCAAGTTTGTCTGTGTGTGCATGCATGTGTGTTTGCACATGCAAGTGTGTCTGTGTGTGCATGCATGTGTGTTTGCACATGCAAGTGTGTGCATGCATGTGTGTTTGCACATGCAAGTGTCTGTGTGTGCATGCATGTGTGTTTGCACATGCAAGTGCGTCTGTGTGTGCATGCATGTGTGTTTGTACATGCAAGTGTGTCTGTGTGTGCATGCATGTGTGTTTGCACATGCTAGTTTGTCTGTGTGTGCATGCATGTGTGTTTGCACATGCAAGTGTGTGCATGCATGTGTGTTTGCACATGCAAGTTGTCTGTGTGTGCATGCATGTGTGTTTGCACATGCAAGTGTGTCTGTGTGTGCATGCATGTGTGTTTGCACATGCAAGTGTGTCTGTGTGTGCATGCATGTGTGTTTGCACATGCAAGTGTGTCTGTGTGTGCATGCATGTGTGTTTGCACATGCTAGTTTGTCTGTGTGTGCATGCATGTGTGTTTGCACATGCTAGTTTGTCTGTGTGTGCATGCATGTGTGTTTGCACATGCAAGTGTGTGCATGCATGTGTGTTTGCACATGCAAGTGTGTCTGTGTGTGCATGCATGTGTGTTTGCACATGCAAGTGTGTCTGTGTGTGCATGCATGTGTGTTTGCACATGCAAGTGTGTCTGTGTGTGCATGCATGTGTGTTTGCACATGCAACGTGTGTGCATGCATGTGTTTGCACATGCAAGTTTGTCTGTGTGTGCATGCATGTGTGTTTGCACATGCTAGTTTGTCTGTGTGTGCATGCATGTGTGTTTGCACATGCAAGTTTGTCTGTGTGTGCATGCATGTGTGTTTGCACATGCAAGTGTGTGCATGCATGTGTGTTTGCACATGCAAGTGTGTCTGTGTGTGCATGCATGTGTGTTTGTACATGCAAGTGTGTCTGTGTGTGCATGCATGTGTGCGTGCATCATTGCAAGACTGGAGTGGATAGTGACCGAATGAGTGAGACATGCTGGATGTGTGTGTATGTACGTGCGTGTGTAGTGTGTACATACGTGCAAGTGTGTGTGCATGAATGGCATGGATGCATGGGTGAATAAATTGAGTAAATGTCCCGTGCGGTGCATGACGTACACCTAGATGACTATGTTGGGGTCCACATATACAAATGTTATATTATTACAACATTATAATTACGTACATGTGCGCGTGGATATAACTTGATATAAGTTAGGGATGGACACAGTTTTATGGACGTGGTTTACTTTCAGATGGGGATGGACACAGTTTTATGGACGTGGTTTACTTTCAGATGGGGATGGACACAGTTTTATGGACATGGTTTACTTTCAGATGGGGATGGACACAGTTTTATGGACGTGGTTTACTTTCAGATGGGGATGGACACAGTTTTATGGACGTGGTTTACTTTCAGATGGGGATGGACACAGTTTTATGGACGTGGTTTACTTTCAGATGGGGATGGACACAGTTTTATGGACATGGTTTACTTTCAGCTGGAGATGGACACAGTTTTATGGACGTGGTTTACTTTCAGTTGGAGATTCTCACTACGCTTGCAACAGAAGGAAATATCTCAACGATCCTCTGCGAATTCCAGGTATATTAATTAACTAATGCATTGCTTTAGAATGTCATTTTAGTGTTATACACGTTTTAATCAGTGTTTAGGTTTGAGATTAATTTATATAATTTACACAGTTTCAGTACAGTATTTAATTTTATATTAATTTATATAAGTTAGATACAAATGTTTAGTACTATACATCTTAAAGGCAGTGATTAATTTATTTTAAATTAATTTATATACAAAGGTTTACTAATGTACGTCTTAAAACCAACGTTTAATTTGATTTATATTATATGATTTAAATTTCTCTTTTCAGTATTGTATGTTTCAAAACCGGTTTTCATAATATATGTGTGTGTATATATATATGTATATGAATTTGTGTATATATACCTATATATATATGTTATATAGTTTAACTATTTATGTTTATTAATATATATTTATTATAGTTCTTGTACAGTGCATCGATTATCACATATCCATTCTTATAGATTAAATTGCACCCCTTTCCATTGCATCGTCTACCACACTTTCCATGAATGATGAGTACAAAACATGTGGTATTCCACGGTGATCACAATACATATTTCCCTCTCTGGCTCCTGCAGACGTACGTAACAAGCTCAGACAAGCAGTTTGCTGCGGCTACTATCCAGGCTATTGTGTGTGCCCGAATTTGCCGAATGGTGTT
>JAODUO010001748.1:0-27500 GCA_025642075.2 Ridgeia piscesae
TTGAATTTGTAGCTATACATTTAACACCGTTTCGCGTTTCGAACATGTATTGGACATTTAGAAATACTAGTGTCATTTTACTTTTTAATAATACTTGTAATCATTTAACTATTTGTTGCCCATTTATTACTCGCCGTAGCGGTCGAAGAATAGAATGGCACAAGCAAAACGATGTGATTTAGTTATCCGCGTCTGGAACGCCGAAATTCAAATAATAACTAAGTTAATAGTTTGAGTTGAAATCATAGCCTATGTCAACGTAACATTCATTGGCACATATATGACATATATACAAAGTACGAACAAGTTGAAAGTATTTTTTTTACAAAATTCATACAAATATTTATACAAATACATTTAATATGTGAGCGATGATGAAACACAATCGTTTTGTGATGTCCTCAGAGGCTCATGTTTGGGACTAAAACTATGTCATACTTGACGTTATTGCTTGTGGGTAGATTGCCCCAATTGACATGTTCAAATTGAACGCCCCTTCAAGGATAATTAAACGATGCTATTGCAAATGTTGTAACATATCGCTATTCGACACGAAACATCCAACCACGTCACCATCAATACTCAGCCGAGGAGTTAAACATTATACATATGGGTTCATATTTACCAAATGATCACTGCAGTGATTACCCCCGAATGATCCCACTATCTGTGTGATACGCAAGAGGGAGGCGTTATAACAATACACTTGGATACTTCCACGCGTATACAATAATTCGTAACTGTTGAAGTTTCCTTCCGTGAGCAATATGACAACAATCCCCGATATTTCTGTGACATTGGTTCTCTCTATGAAGTCTCAGAACAAAAATCTCATTCTCGGATAACCATTTTTTGGCGAATGGGTTTGGAGCTATGCATGCATACCTTTTACGATATTACTTCGAGCAGTCGAGCAGCATTTAGCTCTGCATAAAGATATCATCGAGTTGAACACGCCTGATTCTGGCATTTATAACATGTAACAGCATACATAAATTAAAACTGGAAATTAGAAAAGGTGGATTACACTGCGCCCGTTTGGTTATTTGTGGCTATTGTTTGATTTACTGAAACTGATTACATTATGTATTGATTGTCACTTTCTTCCCTATTGCATTTGAATGACTTCGTCCGCTTTCACAGGAGTGTCGCTTGCGTCATTCGGGCAAATGCCGTGAAATGCGTTAAACGGACGATATGACATGTCATAGTCATCATTTTCCTGCGTATTTCTCGGCATACTGCAGCAGTCACTTGCATTGTAGGTGATGGTGGTACTGTTATACGGTTCAATATCGCTGGGATTGTTCCTGCCAAATCTAGAAGGGATTGCAACGGCCGGTGGTTCAGCACAGATTATCTTTGAAATAATAAGCAACGTAAGTTTACTACAGAGACATGAATTGTGGGTTTGTGTCCTACAATCATAACACGATTGTGTTTGTTTGACTGTGTGTGTGTGTGTGCGTGCGTGCGTGCGTGCGTGTGTGTGTGTGTGTGATGTGTGTGCGTGCGTGTGTGTGTGTGTGTGTGTTGTGGTGTACGTGCGGGTGAATATCCAAAGTATATTTTACTGCGTCCGAATTTGCATAGATAATGGGACTGTTTTCTGTTTAATTGTATTGGATAATTGAAGACAATTACACCATACAACTCATATGTGCTGTCTATGCATCTACATGAAACCGTTTTCTTGCAGAAACCGCGCATTGATTCACGTTCAGAAGATGGTCTGAGGCCTGAGCAATTCATTGGAAACATTGAATTCGAAGGAGTCGACTTCATTTACGAATCAAGACCTGAATTAAAGGTATTGCATACGTCATCTACATTAAAATACAGTATGTACTATGTTATGGCAAAACAACTAGTTTGTAAAATAGTCTGCAAATAGATTGTTCAGTACTACAACTACGAAACTACTACTACTACTACTACTACTACTACTACTACTACTACTACTACTACTACTACTACTACTACTACTACTACTACTACTACTACTACTACTACTACTACTACTACTACTACTACTACTACTACTACTACTACCACCAATACTACTACTACTACTGCTGCTCACTACTAATACTACTACTACTACTACTACTACTACTGCTGCTGCTCTCTACTCTGACTACTACTACTGCTGCTACTACTACTCTACTACTCTATACTCTACTACTACAACTAACTGACTTACTACTCTAACTACTCTACTCATGACTGCTGCTACTCTGCTACTACTACTGCTGCTTCTCTGCTACTGCTCTACTACTACTACTAGCTGCTGCTCGCTGCTAGCTCTACTACTACTACTACTACTGCTGCTACTACTACTACTACTACTACTACTACTACTACTACTACTACTACTACTACTACTACTACTACTACTACTACTACTACTACTACTACTACTACTACTACTACTACTACTCTACTACTACTACTGCTACTACTACTACTACTACTACTACTACTACTACTACTACTACTACTGACTACTCTACTACTACTCTGCTCTGCTCTGCTACTACTCTACTCTCTACTCTACTACTACTGCTACTGCCTCTCTGCTACTACTACTACTACTACTACTACTACTACTACTTGTATTACTACTAGTCAATGGTGGTATAGCCCTAAAGCTTACGTGGCATTGCTGTTTGCATAGTCAGTAGCGCACTTTGGCAGCATTCAGATGACCAGCCAAGGCAGTTATTTCCATCACAAAAGGAATGGTTATGGCTTCAAAAGACTAACCCTTCTATAAACATTTGTGTAATTTGATGGTTGAAAAAAGACGTCAACCATTCCTTGTGTTAGTTCCTACAGCAACAACTGTGCATCTGTGACAGGTTCTTGACCAGGTCAGTCTTAAGACGGAGGTGGGAAAGACGATCGCTCTGGTTGGCCCAAGCGGAAGTGGCAAGTCGACCATCTGCCATCTGCTCCTGCGACTGTACGACTGCACAGCCGGGCGGGTGAGTTGACCATGTAGTGCGAGAGAGACGCAAACTAGTGGAGATATCTAGCTAAACTATATTCGCGCTTTGGCAAAGGCACAGACTGAAGGTGATGTCGAAGTTAACAACAAGACTTATGTATTCACCATAAGCGCCTTGTTAATGGCATGTATCAACGTTGTGTAAGATTTATATGTCGTTATAGTTATATTATTTTGTTATGGTTCGTAGTGCAATTGTTGTTTTTTATATTATAATTGTTATCGATATCGTATTTATTATTATCATAATTTTCAGTATTGTTGTTGTTATAATTGCTATAATTGTTATAGTTGACATAGTTGATATAATTTGTGTTACTGTTATTACTGTTATGTTTTATTTTATTTTAGTCCTACTGTTATTATTCCTAATGTTGTTAATATTTTCTTTGTTATTATTATTATTATTATTATTATTATTATTATTATTATTATTATTATTATTATTAGTAGTAGTAGTAGTAGTAGTAGTAGTAGTAGTAGTAGTAGTAGTAGTAGTAGTAGTAGTCGTTATCGTTATCGTTATCGTTATCGTTATCGTTATCGTTATCGTTATCGTTATCGTTATCGTTATCGTTATCGTTATCGTTATCGTTATCGTTATCGTTATCGTTATCGTTATCGTTATCATTATCATTATCATTATCATTATCATTATCATTATCATTATCATTATCATTATCATTATCATTATCATTATCATTATCATTATCATTATCATTATATCAATCATATTCACCCGCACTGAACTGTGTCGAATGGCACACAATGATGAAACGCAAACCTCACAACGGTTGGAAAGCGGGCGTGGTCGTTATGTTCTATGTAGACACCCGCCGTTTCTACACGACATTCACACCAGAATATGTTGTGTGTCATTGGTAACATATACACTTGTGTAAAGTAACGATAGCTCAAAACATCATAAGTGCTCCATTTTCGATCATAATTTATAATTTATTGACTGACTGAATGATCTTTCTAGGTGACAGTGGATGGACATGACATTAGGGACGTTAATGTGAAGTGGCTGCGACAACAGATTGGTGTCGTCAGTCAGGAGCCGGTGCTGTTTGACGGGTCGATCAGCGACAACATCAGACTTGGCCGCGAGGGGGCGACACAGGCTGACATCGAAGAAGCTGCCAAGATGGCGAATGCGCACAATTTCATCCGGAGATTCCGTGAGGTATAACATCGTTGTCATTTCACATATTCAGTATTTTCTATAGTGCACAAATAATATGAATTTACATATTACTGAGTAGCCTTTACAAGTAAGGGGTCGAATCCCGGTGCCGGCTGGTCGGTGGTTCGGTACTGATACCATTAGATGAGGATAGTGCGAGATAGACATATGTGGACACAGCAGGCTGAAGTCTTCTTCCAACCATGGGACACATGTGATGTTGCACGAACTCTTACAAAATATGCTCCATCGTAGTGTTAGATTAGCTAAATCTACTGGACAATTCCGCCATAATTTCAAAATGTTTTTACATCCTTGTGAATCTATCACAGCTCCCTCTCATATCCCAGGATATATTGTCAATTTGCAGACTACGTATCGGTTGTGAGATTGACCAAACCTGTTTTCTTTCTTGATATACCTCTGAGTTTTATTTGCAAGGAAGTTGTCGCAATATAACGTATCTTATTATTTTAATACTGTTAGTATTTTAAATAACAGCACCTTTTTCTACCTCGTTGCATCTAGATACTGCGTTCATTGTATTGGACAAACAATGGTCTAATAAAATAAATATATATCTAAAAATTACAAGATGCCCGAACATAGTGAAGCCGCAAATGTGACTCACTGAATATGTTACACGTTAGCATGGTATAGATAACGCGATTCGTAGGTATGTCAACTTTAGCCATATTGCTAAAATAGCCTCTCTGATTGCACATTTACATGGAATTGTTTTAAGAATGTAACAATTTCGTAAGCACAACCTCAATTAAACCTAGATTATAATGTTGAAGCAACATGTCATCTTAAACGGAATGAAAGCTTTACAACCCGTACCAATAAATATATGATAAGTTGATCCATATTTCTAGGTGTTGGTACTGAAGAAATACGTATTCACCAGACGACCCATTTTCTTAATCTGGATGTCCTGCTGCCCCATAGTCTCTTAGCTCTACTATATCAAACTTATTTTGTCGCAAATATAATGTATAATTATCAATACATTTGCAGTAATTATATATGTGAAGTTATTGCAAACATAATCGTTACTCGATAGGCCCCTGCTGTTTTCCGAATACTCACTTCTTGCAATTCTTACAGAAATACAACACTTTGGTTGGACAACACGGCACACAGATGAGTGGAGGACAAAAACAACGTATTGCCATTGCACGAGCGCTCATATCCAATCCCAGGATCCTCTTGTTGGACGAAGCGACTTCCGCCCTCGACAGCGAGAGCGAGGCAGTTGTCCGGGATGCACTAGAAAAGGTTAATTGTTACCTTGATTGTATTGTATTGTATTGTATTGTATTGTATTGTATTGTGTTGTGTTGATGATTGGTTGATTGCTGCTTGGCTGTCTTGCGCTTGTGTTGCGTTTGCTGTGTTGTGCGTGTACGTACTGCTGCTGCGCTGGCTGTCTGCTGCGCTGCGCTGCGCTGCTGCTGCTGCGTACGCTACGTCGCTGCGCTGCGCTGCGCTGCGCAGCTCATCAAATAATGGTCAAACATCCTTATGGTTGTTCAAGCGATTCAGCCTCCCTTAAATAAACGTCGTACTATCAAGCATTTTAATTGATAGTAATTATCAATGTAATTACAGTGACATCTTTGCACGTTCTGGATTCAGGCGTGTAAAGGTCGGACAACGATCGTTGTTGCCCATCGCCTGTCGACCGTCAGGAAGGCGGACGTGATCCACTGTCTGAGCCAGGGACGTCTGATAGAGAGCGGCAGTCACGACGAACTGATGGCCCGGGAGGGACTTTATTACAACTTGGTCACCAATCAGACTGAGGTAGACCTACACCCATGTTGATAAGGCGTTTTCTTCTCATGCATCTGTAATTTATTTTGCAGTTGGTACACTGATGCTTGTAGACATCGCCTTTTCTTCTCATGGCACTGTACTTAATTTTATAATGTGTGTGTGTGTGTGGTGTGTGTGTGTGTGTGTGTGTGTGTGTGTGTGGTGGTGTGTGTGTGTGTGCGTGTGTGTCGTGTCGTGTGTGTGTGTGTGTGTGTGTGTGTGTGTGTGTGTGTGTGTGTGTGTGTGTGTGTGTGTGTGTGTGTGTGTGTGTGTGTGTGTGTGTGTGTGTGTGTGTGTGATTGTGTGTGTGTGATTGTGTGCTGTAATGTTCGCATGATTGAGCGTGGGTACAGTATATAAACTGTACGGATTTGTTGTGCTACATTATCTATTTTGGGTAACTATCGTAGCGGCTGAGAAGTCATTGCAACTGTTCTGTTGTGGCCTACCAAAAATGTGAAACAGTTGCTCATAGTATTTGTGATCACGCAAACGATGTATGAACATATATGTTATCGTAAAAGCATATGTATGGATAGCTGTATCATCGCAAATGCCAACAGCACATCGTAGCTAGATACTAACATATACTTACACCTATAATGTGGCTTATTAAAATGCGTGGGTATTTACCATGCTAGAATATACACAGTGTATATACATTGATTACATTCTATTGCAATAGTCTGTGTTTAAGTAATATTTTATATTGTTATCTTCAACTGCACGTCGTCACAATGTGAGTCAGTTATATCATATGATTATATACATACGTTTAGGTGGTTTATTTCAGAAAACAAAACAGAAATCGGATGAAGACACAGGTATTACCTTTCACATTGTTATATTGGTCATATTAGTTTAGCCACTTTAATAATTAGCACACACTTAAATCTTACGCAACATTGTATAGCCAATATTGTTCTATTACGCTGATAATTGTTGTTTGCATGTTGGTGTCTTGCAGTAATTTGGTGCGAATGCCACATACTAATAAACGTGTGTATCATATATGTATATATATATATATATATATATATATATATATATATATATATATATATATATATATATATATGTGTGTATCTTCTTTGTACATCAAACCTTTATTTAATTCATTCATTTCACTTGTGGATTGGATTGGATTTATTTAATATACAATGTAAAGCATTGTGCACATATAAGATATAAATACAAAGTACATTAAATAAAAGGATGACACAAAAAAGTGCAAGCACTTATTTCCATTGTGGTCCCAGACAAATATACAGATAAGATACAGACAAATACATGACAGACATTGACTCAATATGACAAATGTAACAATATTAAAACAACAATAATAAATAAAATGTGATAAATAATGAATGCATATAAAAGACATTGATAAATACAATTAGAAAAAGGGGAAAATAATCTCCTGATTTGAAACTCCATAGGTCATTTATAAAATCCTGTAATTTTTATCCAAAAATAAATAATACTAATAAGTAATACAAATAAATAATAATAAATAAAAATTACGTCATAAATGACGATTCAAAATGAAGAAAAGAGCTGGCTTCCTGATCATTAAGATAACTGAACAAAAACCGTTTCACTAGACATTTAAATTGACTGATGTTCAGAACAGTTTGCATATGTTGTGGCAATTCGTTCCATGGTATTACACGTGTGTAGTAAAACGAGGTTTGACCAACAAATTTAACATACGGTACATGAAGAGAGAGATAACTTGATCTGCTATTTATGCCGTGCTGCTTGCATGATACATTTATAAAATTGGACAAATACCTCGGTGCTCTATCATTTATAACATTGTATACAAGGTTACATTTTTATTGTTTTACCCGTAGCTCAATTGGTAACATATTCACCAGCCTAAACTCCCTCAAACCGATGTGTGTTATAGCTGGTGCATTTATAAGGGACCGGATTACCATGTTCTTGGTACACTGTAGTCTAGATTTATATTTCTTGGTTAAACCTGAGAACCACGATGAAGAAGCATAGTCAAAATGACATACTATTAAGGCTGAGGTAAGAAGTTTTTTGTTTTCATGTTGACATTTTTTGTTTGTCTATACAAGTATTTTAATTTGCCATTTGACTTACAAGTAATCTTATCAGCCACTCTTTCTCCAGTTAGAGACTGATCTAACTATATGCCTAGATATTTAACATGTGTTTGGCATGTCAATGTGGTGCCGTGCTGGCACAAATATACAGATAAGATACAGACAAATATACAGATAAGATACAGACAAATACATGACAGACATTGACACAATATGACAAATATACAGATAAGATATATCATATTTCACCTGAATAGAACTACATGCATGAAGTTTACGTTTTGATCCAAAAAGAATATATTCGGTTTTCCCTAGATGGAGGGACAATTTGTTATTAATTAACCACTCTCTGGCTGCCTGAAGCTCTGAGGAAAGACTTTCTTGGATCAATTGGGTGTTTTTGACTAAAATAGCTGAATCATCAGCATACAAGAGAAGTCTGCAGCGAACGGCCGTGGAAATATCATTAATATATATAAGAAATAATAAAGGTCCCAGAATTGAACCTTATGGGAATCACATGTGACAGTCATAGGTATCGATATAGTTTCATTAAGTTCAACTGATTGTTGTCGTTCACATAAATATGATTTAAACCAAACTATGGCAGATTTGTGAAGTCCTATTGCTTCGAGTGTTTGAAGCATAATGCTATGATTTACCGTATCAAAGGCCTTCTGAAGACCAAGTAGCACCATACCTATGTAATTACCTTTATCTTGCTCCTGTTTTAGGAAGTCAGTGAGTGATATTAAACATGTTTCGGTAGAATAGGAGGATCTAAAGCCAGACTGATGTTCATACAGTAGATGATGTGTTTGGAGATACGTATTCAATTGTTGATAATCAATCCTTTCAAATAATTTTGAGATCGTATTTAAACTCGAGATCGTTCTGTAATTACCGGCTTCCATTTTACTCTTCTTTTTGTAAATGGGCATCACCTTTGCAGATTTAAGATTTACTGGGATTTCGCCGTTGGACAATAATAAATTACAAATATGTGTCAAAGGAGAAGCAACGAGCTTGGCACCATCCTTAATGAATCTGGGTGATAATAGGTCCAAACAAGTTGCCTTGCCAGAGTTCAATTTACATAAAATACTGAGTACGTTGTTCTCACTGACTTCACTAAACGTGCTTGCTTTCCGACCAATAAAACTCATATTTCCAAACTTGCACAATTTATATGTTTGGTCGTCCAGATAAGACCCGACCAGATCAGGTTCGAACTGACCGACGGTGAGGACCGGACCGACCGGGACCGGAATGAAACCAGACCGGACCGACAATTGGCGCCGATGCCCCGACCGACCGACTCCGACCGGACCGACCGACCGACCGGACCGGACCGGACCGGACCGGACCGGACCGGACCGACCGGACGGACCGGACCGGACCGGACCGGACCGGACCGGACCGGACCGGACCGGACCGGACCGGACCGGACCGGACCGGACCGGACCGGACCGGACCGGACCGGACCGGACCGGACCGGACCGGACCGGACCGGACCGGACCGGACCGGACCGGACCGGACCGGACCGGACCGGACCGGACCGGACCGGACCGGACCGGACCGGACCGGACCGGACCGGACCGGACCGGACCGGACCGACCGGACCGGACGGACCGACCGACCGGACCGGACCGACCGGACCGGACCGGACCGAGACCGGACCGGACCGGACCGGACCGGACCGGACCGGACCGGACCGACCGGACCGGACCGGACCGGACCGGACCGGACCGGACCGGACCGGACCGGACCAGACCGACGTGACTGACGCGGACCGACGGGGCTGCGACACGACAGACCGACTTACGGGACCGACCGACCGACGACACGGACGGACGGATCACGACTCAGACGACGGACTCCGACCTGAGCCGAACCGGACGGACGACCGACGGACCGACGGACCGACCGGACCGACCGACCGACCGACCGGACGACGACGGACAGGACCGACGACCGACCAGACCGACCGACCGACCGGACCGGACCGGACCGGACCGGACCGGACCGGACCGACCGACCGACCGACCGACCGACCGGACCGGACCGGACCGACCGACCGGACCGGACCGGACCGGACCGGACCGGACCAGACCAGACGTAGATTGAGTCGGACTCGAATGGGGCGTGCTGTCACAATCAAGTAAACGTCTTACTGACACCGATTACAATCAACGTGTGGATACACTCAACGACGGACTCCGACCTGAGCCTACCAAATCTAACACATATTTCATCCGATCGTGCGACAAAGTCATTGTATCGTGGCCTATGCATGTGAATACGTTGTTAACAGACTCCGTTGACGTCACACCTGATGAAACATCGTCAAGTGACATGAGTGATTCGTTCGAGAGCAAACCGAAACTGAAAGACTTCTACGAAGACGACGAACAGGAACTCAGAGAACTTCATACATTGGTAATATTATACTGTGTTCTGTGTGAGTGCATACTGTCTGCCCGCCCGCCCGCCCGCACGCACGCACGCCCGCACGCACGCACGCACGCACGCACGCACGCCAGCCGTCACGCTCGGCCCGCACGCCCGCCCGCCCGCCCGCCCGCCCGCACGACCGACCGACCGAGACCGACCGACCGACCGACCGCGACCGACGCCGACCGACCGACCGACCGACCGACCGACCGACCGACCGCGACGACCGACCGACCGACCGACCGACCGACCGACCGACCGACCGACCGACCGACCGACCGACCGACCGACCGACCGACCGACCGACCGACTGCCCGTCCGCCCGCCCCCCCACGCACGCACGCCCGCTCGCCCGCACGCCCGCACACCCGCACGCCCGCACGCCCGCACGCCTTCCCGCACGCCCGCCCTCCCGTCCGCCCGCCACATTCGTTCAAACTATATTGTTTCAGTCCTCTCAGCTTTATGAATGAATACCTAATAATAGTGGTGTACGAGTAATCTTCGCGTAATAATTAGCTGCTTTGTGGCTGGATGTTTCCCAGGAAGCTGAGATGGTGTTCGATTTAAGTGGTTTGCAAAGGAATCAAATGTAATTTGATTTCTGTGAAATGGGTAACGCGTTATACAAGAACTTACCTTTATTTGTTTATTACCTACACACTTCTCTTTGGTATAAATACCTTATTTGTGTTCAATTTCAATTATCGGGATACACAAACACGCATAGTCACCCGTCATACTAAAAGGCTCATTTGCCTGGAATATGTTTCTTTTTCTTCATACAGGAAGGAGGACATAAGTCGGTGTTCTTGCGCCTGCTGAAGCTCAACGCAGCCGAGTGGCCGTACCTCGTGATCGGCTGTATTACTTCCTTCGTCGCCGGCAGCATCCCACCAATGTTTGCCTTGGTCTACGGGGCCATGATGAAGGCACGCCGCTTAGTTCTATTTGGTCTATGCAATATCTAATTGGAACGTAACTTGTATATATCGTAACGTTATTCTGCTAGGCCATTTGCAAACTTGGCACAAAATCTGCACGAATTTGTGTGTGACGCATCTAAGGAAAGGTAGCTATGATGGTTCTTGAAATATTTCGAATTTATAGGAATCTGAGCGAGGTAAAGTATGTCTTCGCATCGTAGCACATACTTGGACGTAATCGTACAAACCATACGTACGCAGCGATTACGTTGGAAACCCGGCCCTTGCATCATTTTAATGGACTACAGTAATTGGTAGCAGGATGTTTACGCACACGCAATATACTTACGTCTATTCATATTCCAATATCAGAGCAACACTAATATTAATTAGATAACCGTGGATATCAGTTGAGATTAGTGGATCCTTTAGTTGCAAGATAATATAACGCTTTCAATACATTCTTGCATGTATGTTACAGAACTTTGCAGTAGTAGATATGGAAGAACAGATGACGACTGCCCGAAAATTCTCAATCATTATCATTTGTGCAACGATGGTGATTGCTCTCATATACTGTGTTAATGTGAGTACGACGATGACGAAAATGTCTGCTGTATGTCTACAAGGGCAGTTACCGCAGACGTTACACCCGTGACATTCTGCCAACTATAGTGCGATCGTGTGCAAAGAGTACATATGTTAGGGATTGTTCTGTCTCAATGGGTTCTTCTAAAATAAAGTCCCATGTGATATATATGTGTTGTGCCATCCTATTTCTAACTTTAGACAACCAAATACCTTTAAACATTATATATCGGAATATATTGCGGACATACCCACACCAACTGTCCACCATTAGTTTTACAGTTTTGCCAATTTATACGAACGACAACGTTTTATTTGTTCTTCTACTTCAAGCTCTTCTGGGTCTTCGATTGCTGTTTGCTACGTCAACTTAAGCGATCATGTTTTCACGGTAGTGTTTTTGTAAGAAGTACCACTTCATCTATATTTTCTCAAAGTGATATAGATTCTTTCCACTGATTAATCACGTGAATGTAAATTACATTTTAACGTTGTTTGTCAATATTTCCACATATACAGAGTTGTTCTTAGGTGTGGCGATGCAATGACATATATACATATCTACATATGTTTCAAGCACTGGGTGTTTTCCGTTATTGGAGAAAATCTCACTCTGCGCCTGCGCCAGATCGTTTTCTCCCGGATGTTGCGACAGGAAATTGGCTGGTTTGATCTTCCCGAAAATAAAATTGGCGTGCTGACGTCACGACTCGCTGTCGATGCCACAATTGTTAAAGCGGTAAGATTATGTAAAATAACAACAATTAATATGTAACTAAAGTTGCTAATAATCACGGAAATCAGAATGAGTAATAAACAAACATAACAACCATAAATAGAAACACATTAATTTGTTTTCACAATAGTGTAATTGCTTACAGGCTCTGGAACTTGGGTGACATTTACTAGTTATACAGACTTTACATTAATAAACATTTGCATACCCTTTTACGAGCGCACCAGGCTTATGCGTGACTGAATCTCACGGCGAATATATGCGCTTATTCGTGAATTAATCAGTTTTTAACACTCTGTTTTGCCCCAGTGTGACACCGCCATGTTGATGCTGGCATGCGCAACCACTGCTTCAAAACTGGGTACAAGTAATTTCGATCACATACCCGAACGATGCCTGAAACCCACAACCGTGTCAAGCAGATAATGGCTGCTCATAGACGTGTTGATGCCACATTGGTTAAAATCTACATTAATATGCAAGACGCATTGTTGGAAATGCCGATCACAACGTCGTCATTTAATAACCAAACGTTCTTTCAAAATTCTTCGCTGGACAACGACAATTAATGACAACAAAAGCAATGGGGAACAATGACGAAGTTATATTTGCCGGAGATTTGAAAACATTTAAATGGAAATCCCTATGCAATCTATACATTATTTAACGATAAACATTCTCCAGCAAAGTCTGTGGTTAGACAATAGTTTACACAACAGACACACACACACACACACACACACACACACACACACACACACACACACACACACACACACACACACACACACACACACACACACACACACACACACACACACACACACACACACACACCACACACACACACTGGCTTGTATTTTCTATCAATTATAGAATAATTAGCAAAACGCCATAAATTTGATGTCATATTGTCAGACAGTACACATACAATTACTTGTTTATTTGCTGTATGTATGATGGATGTCATTAATCAATGTTAGCACCGTACTGACAATACCATAGGACGGCAGTTTAGAAAGTAATATCTTAGTAGTCTTACTAAATCCCAGAATTGATATCATGTACGTGGCGCATTCGATGTATATTATATCGACATTCTGGTTTCACACGAGTTTCTTCATGGCAAAAGACAAAGATGATTTTTAAGGGAAACTATGTGCAGTAGTCCTTGATTCAGGAAATGTTATTTCGCACTAATACAGTAATTCACACGTATCGACATTGTGTGCACAGGTAAAGCTTGACTGATATCACTCGCACAATCTTGATTGTGACTTAAGCAAATCACAACATACTGGACACAATAATCAACGGATGTATCCAGTTGCGAAGTGACATAAAAGTTACTTCTACAATTTCGGCACACAACTGTCAACTTAGACACATTCACGTACGTCTTTGTCAAGAAAAAGGTTCTTTTGCCAGAATTTCAACAAAACACACGACGAAAATTTAAAACGCTTCGCGTGTCTGCATGGCTTGACGGACCGCTTGCTATTATGCAACAGGTCGCTTGTTGGATTGTTCAATAACAAGACTTCTTTTGTTGAACAGATTGGTGGCAACCAGTTGGGACTCGTAGCCACTTCGGCGTCAAGTGTCTTTGTGTCCCTCGGAGTCGCCATAGTTGCCAGTTGGAAACTTACTGTCGTAAACTTCCTATTTATACCTTTCCTGATCGCGGCTGTATACGTGAACAATAAGAATGTTAAAGAAAACGCAGCGAGAACCATAAACACGGAGGAACAGGGTGTGAAGGTGTGTGACCGGCAGATGATATGTGATTGTATGGGAGAAGGGTATATGTGTACCCACGCATACAAATACATACTTACCATCAATGTATTTGTTATCATCATCATTGCGCAACCATAGTTTTATTTCGTTAGACGAATGCCTCAGCATGCTCTTTCCATATCTGCCTGTCTTCGCTATCATCAACCAAATGCTACCCTTCCAGTACTTGTCCAGTTCGTCTCTATATCTTCTCACGGGTCTTCCTCTTGATTACTTCCGTGCGTAAGGTGTCCAATTGGTAAATCGGGATGTCACGTTATCTCTGTTTTCATGGACGTGCCCTGGCCTGGTTCACTTTCGCCTTCTTACTTTTTCAGTTACATCTGTGACCTTTGTGTTTTCTCTTACCTAGATCTTTGTCTTTCTGTCCCGGTATTGTATGTGTAAACTATTGTTTCAACTTTATTTGCGCCGTTGCTAGCTTATTATTTGTCTTGTTGGTGAATGCCAACGTTTCCGTGTCTATGTCATTGCTGGAATTGTGTATAGGTTGTAGACTTGTCTCATCAAATATGTTCCGTAGTAATTCTTGAATATATGGCATGGCTTGGCTCATCAACACATCACCAAGCACCAGTTTCGTATGAGCTACCTAAATGTTAATATAGTGTAACACTACACACTCAATGTCAATTTACTTTTTAAACTTAATATACAACATTAAATCCGTGTTCTAATTCCTTTTGTTTAAAACAATTCGGAGTGTCATGTTTACTTATATATTGCATCAATGTATCACACACAAAAAGTGTTTTGTTATTAGTAAAGTGTATATTAGTGTGTAATACGTCATGTGCATGAGAGCAATACAGAACAGTCGCAATTTAGTTGGTCTTAGCGAGTGGAACAATAGAAGACACTGAGTAGATGCGTTCATTGTTCATCTGATAGCTAAGTCTGCGAATTACACATATTCATTAACGTGGGTTCCTTATCGCGGTACATTTCACACCAGTTGTCCTTGCTCGTTGTTTACAGTCTCTACTGTGTGGGTCTTATTCAGATTGCGTCCGAGGCAATCTCAAATATCCGCACCGTGGCTTCATTGACAGTGGAAACCAAGTTTGAAAGGAAGTTCAATTCATTCTTCGACAGTTTCATGCGGTACGTATTCGTCATAGCCGAGCATCTCCAATCTCCAAGCGCATTTGAATATCTAGCACGGAGAGCGCATTTATGTTGTGCACAATTTGCACAAACTGTGCGGAAGGTGCCGATGTTATTGAAAACAGTGATGGCCGAAGTGTCACCCTTAGACGCACTCATACATGTGTCACACCTCGTGGATGAATATACTCATTCACTCACTCACCCACCCACCCACCCACCCACCCACTCACTCACTCACTCACTCACTCACTCACTCACTCACTCATACGCGACCTGCTTTTTGTCGCTCACGTATTGTTTTTAAGGTTGATTCACTTCACTGATTCTCTGTGCTGGTCAATACGTAATATAACTTTAACAAAAGTTACGTTTCACTGACAAATGATTTATCAAGTTGTGCCGTGTCTTGCAGGAAGGAGCGAGTGGAGGCCGCTTCGGCCGGGCTCTTCTATGGTTTCTCGCAGTCCCTTCCAGAGTTCGCCTACGCTCTGACCTTATTCTATGGCGCCCATCTCGTCTCATTGGGCGAAATCGAATTCCAGGATATATTCAAGTGAGCATAATAAAGGGAGGACTAATTGTACAGGTTAATTTTCATCGCCTTCTCACGCAAACGCCGTATACTCGATTGCAAGCACTAACGAACGTACGTTTACACGCTCACACGCACACAGTATCGCATACATGCAAACACACACACACACCAACACACACACACACACACACACAACACACACACACACACACACACACACACACAAAAAAAACCCCCCCAACACACACACACACACACACACACACACACACACACACACACACACACACACACACACACACACACACACACACACACACACACACACACACACACACACACACACACACACACACACACACACACACACACACACACACACACACACACACACACACACACACACACACACACACACACACACACACACACACACACACACACACACCATAACATTCCTTATCATGTTTACTTTGATGTTCTGATAACGTGATCATTGTAATTGTAACTGTAGCGTTGCTGTTGTGCTGATGAAAACAAGTCAGGCGATCGGGAGAGCCACCGCTTACGCTCCCGACGCCCACAAGGCCAGGATAGCGGCAAAACATATATTCAATCTGCTCGACCGGAAGCCACAGATCGAAATCGGTGATGGTGATTCTACGACGCCTGTACGTGCTATTTTACTGGCACAATAGTTTTAAATGTAGTTGCAAATATCTATGTACTGCTAATATTTCTAGATGCATATACAACTAACAATTTTAATCAAATTGGGTATGTGTTTCTGAATCAATTAATTGTGTTATGTTCATAATATTATGATTATTATCATATAATATACTTATTATATGTTTTATATATATATATATATATATAGTATTATGAAGTATTATAATTATGTTGTCTTCTGTCAGCCTGAATGTCGCGGTGAGGTGTCTTTGGACGACATTGAGTTCACCTACCCGTCTCGACCGGACGCCATTACTGCGGGGTCTGACGGTGACCATCAAGCCGGGTCAGCGGGTGGCGCTCGTTGGCCAGAGCGGATGTGGAAAAAGCACGTGTGTGTCGCTGGTGGAGCGCTTCTATGACACGTCCAGAGGCTGCGTGGTGAGAAGATTTGTGACGTGTTCTTATTCGGCTGACAATTTTTTTATTTATTTAGCCATCTCTATTGTTGTACCGTGTCAATAGGACATATTTCTTTCAACACGTAGTTTTCTCAATTATCATATATATTGTGTATTTATTTCTTGTTTCCAGTAAATGTTGTTGCTGAGCTGCTCTCTTCATATGCAAAGGAATGTGCCTAACATATTATTGCTAATTTGCAAAGACTGTTGTAATAAATATATTCTGAGACATTTTCAAACGTGATTGTAAATGTTTGGCCGCGCAAAATTATTTACGTCACCTACAATGGCAATCACTTTGTACATCACTTCACAATCTTACTTTGACCGGAAGTGTTCTACCCAACAGCGGATCGACGGCGTCGACATCCGGTCACTTGATGTCCAGTGGGTGCGCGCGCAGCTGGCTCTCGTCTCGCAGGAGCCGGTCCTCTTTAACACGACCATCTACGACAACATCGCCTACGGAGACAACACGAGGACGCCGACCATGGACGAGGTGATCGACGTCGCCAAGAAAGCCAACATCCACAACTTCATCGCCTCTCTGCCTCTCGTACGTAGTTGTGTTGTGTATATCCACGTATGAATAGAATTACTGTAATGGTATATTATGTTGGAAGAATCAATGAAAATGTGTATACTTATTAAATAATATGCATATGCATGTATCTGTGTTACACTCATTCACTCACTCACTCACTCACTCACTCACTCATTCACTCACTCACTCACTCACTCCCACTAACTCACTCACTCACTAACTCACTATACATACACTTATAAAACAATACAAAGTCACGCCACATGCTGACAATAGTTGTTTACCTACTCACGTACATATATTTACATTCACGTTACCTCCTTCACGGCGTCAGTAGCGTATACATGTTATGTCAACATGCAATGCCGTCGTTTGCAGGTAACAAAAAACATTTACTCATGGTAGTTGCACTTGTGCAGTAATATACTATGTGTGCCAGTCATCACGCACGGCAAATCAATATAGTCCTATGGTATAACAGACGTGTTTGCGGTATTCTGCATCGTTTTCTCCGTAGGGATACGACACAAACGTGGGCGAGGGCGGAAGTCAGTTGAGCGGTGGACAGAAACAGCGCATCGCCATAGCGAGGGCATTATTACGTAATCCCAGAATCCTTCTCCTTGACGAGGCGACTTCCGCATTGGATACAGAAAGTGAAAAGGTATGATGAAATGTGAACGAGAACTTACAGTGTAAAATACAACCTTATAATTTATTGCGTCTACCACACTGTAGAATGTTAATAACACAAACTATTCAGTGTAGGAGTTCTAGTATATAAAACATACTCTCGCAACATCCATAAGCTATATGATTACAGTAAACATTTCCAGGAATAAACAGTCTCTAGCTTACCGTACCGTCTTTGTCTCAATTCTGCAAACGTTTCTTCTCGGAGTCATTTAAAATTTAAACACTATGTTACGTTTGATTCACTTACCAATAATTTATATATGTCGTGTGCTTGTCGGTGTCAGCTTGTGCAGGAGGCCCTGGAACGAGCACAGGAAGGCCGCACGTGCATCGTGATCGCTCACCGCCTGTCGACGATTCGCTCGGCCGACAAGATCGTCGTCATGCAAGAAGGTGTGGTTGTCGAAGAAGGAACCCACGACGAGCTGATGGCCCAAGAATCGTTCTACTACGATCTTGTACAGAAGCAAGTTGACGCACTTGTCTGAACTATTTGAGGAATTATATTGGGGTTTGATGTTGGCAGCACACACAGCTAGTGGTATCTCTGGGGAGTACTGTTATAGTTTGTATTTTTGGATGGACGGGTGGATAGGGAGGAATGGAGGGAGAAAGAAGGGCGAGAGAAGGGGAAGAGATGAAGAGATATAGAAGAATGAATAGAGAAAAGAGGTTGGGGAGGGCATCAAAAGAAAAGTTCGAGGTGGAGGCGGGATGAAGTGAAAGATATTGGGCAAATCAGGTTGGTTGAAGTATAACAGCAATGTGTAGAAACACTTACGTATTTTTATTGACTATGGCGGCACAAATAATGGTGTTACTGACGAACACTATTATTTATGTGGTTTTGGATGGACAGATGGGAAGGGAGGCAGGAAGTACAGAGAGTAGGGAAGGCGGAGAGAGAGGGAGCGACAGAGAGAGAGAGAGAGAGGGTGATGAAGAATGGATAAAGCAAGGGAGGTAGGGAGGGGGAGAAATCTGTGCGAGGAGACGGAGAGAGGGAGCAGCGGATAGTCAGCAGACTTTGAGTATAATTATAACAATGGGCAAACAAACGTCGCTGCGTTTCCGTTATATCTACTGTCGAAAGGTTATTCTACCCGGATATAATTACTGACTATATTAAACTAGCGATGCGGTGAAGAGTTTTATTGAAGTCACGAAATGCTTACTGGTCAGTATCTTATAGTAATAACGAGCCGTTCGTAGTCATGCCACAAGATAACCAAACGACCTTCGGATCGGACTACCGACGAAACTATGATGTGGTGACAAACCGTAGAAATACAAAGAATTGAATGTATTAATTAACTATTTAAATGATGAGCAGAACCTGAAATTATGTTTGCGATATACATATTCATGCTGTATTATAGCGTAATGTATCAAGCTACGATAACAATGTAAAACTACCACACTTTCTATGTTTAATTCACGAAATAAAATATGCACACATTTTGCAAATGGGTATTGCTATATATATATAATATATATATATATATATATATATATATATATATATATATATATATATATATATATATATATATATACGGCGCACAGTGTTAGTAAACATTGTCATTCTGAAGTTGTGAAGAGGTAAATACTGGAGGCCATGTTGAACAAGATGCTGTACTATCGATCATGTCACTGACTTACTTTCTACGCTTGTTATTAAGCTGTTTTTTAATTTGTTATCCAACCTTGTAATTCACTAATTAAAATGCATATCACTGCTGTGATAAGCAAAATACAACCTTTCCCCACTATTTTGAGTGCAGTTGCGTGATTTTTGTAAAGGGACGTTTTTATTTAGTGCAGTATATGTCATCAAGAATACTCAAAGTACTCGCATATTACCCTGGCGGACGTCTTAAATCGAACCTCCCTGGAAAGCAACCAGCAACGCTGCAATCAGCGAGGCGACACATGTTTATTGGCTATTTGGGAAAGACACAGAGCCCACATTCCCCGCCTTTACAGAGCTGCTGAAACGAGATAGCCTTGCAAAATGCCTGCCGATCAACACGAACACGGTGTCAGCCAACCACGGTCTATTCCACAGAAGCTTTCAGGGCTATCTTGCACCAAGTCAAACTACGGATTCGAACGGTCATGAACGAGGTCCACGTAGAAAGACCTCGACCCCATTGATTTGGACATTATAGTGGACGAATGTATGACCCAATGAGCTTCGTATTGTTCCAAAACATACCCGGCGCTTAGTAGATTTGCAAGTTGACTGCACATCTGCTTTCATACGTCGAAGTGTTCACTAGCTGAAAAGCAATAAATTGCATACATTGTAATTAATTGCTTTTGTTTACTAATGCAGAGTATACTACATTTCGGAGGCCATAAGGTGACCAAGGACAATAAATATACTACAATGGGCTGTATGTTTCATTCTATCGACCATTGACACAAACAACTTAACTCGTTATTTACAGTTAATGCACCTTTAAGATGTCAACATCAGCTCATGCATCGCTACACGTGCGTGTGCCACACGGCACTAGTCAGAGTAATTTATAGTTATCGTCGACTGACACCCTATTGAAAGGCCGTTATAGGCGTTTTAAGTGGAAATGTCTTCTAAATGACATGTAGGCATCGTGTGTCCTTAGGATTTCGCACGCTTTGCCACTTGTCCTGAGCAAATTTCACCCCATACACTCTATCACGCACGATATATCTTACTCGTCTGTCACTGCTCCTAGACAAACACCGAACTGAATGTGCTGTGCTTGCAATGAAGTGCGCAGGATAGCGGGACAGAACAGAACGGTGCTGTTGTAAGACGATTGTAGGATTACAAGAACAACAAATCAGCAGCTGAGAAATAAAAATATTCACTAGAAATCCATCTACTTCTGTATAGAGAACTCGAATGCGCGATAGACGTTTGCCATGTATGCTAGTGCTACGCTTCAAACAATTACACTTCAAACGTCGCACCACGCATGTGTAATTTAATCGCAGTAATATTCTTGTAAAGGACACGTCTTCGCCGTAAATTATGAACTACATAATTGTCGGTCAGTGCGTCATTAATAAACACAATAATAGTACTCCGGAATGTTGACATTTTCTAAATGGCACTCTGTAGTAAACTGATCACATTACAAAACCTAGATAATGTCACAGCTATAAGTGACCGTCACTGTTGGTCAAATCGGGCGTTATACGGCAGAAAAACAGTTACACTAACCATTAGGCAAGATATAAATAAGCGAAGTTTGCAAGATGTGCTCGTGTGCAAATCTCCAGGGGACAGAGTAAGCGGAGTCTGCTACAACCGCTGCCAGTCTAGAAACAGACGCGTTTCATGTCAGATAGAGCTTGACTCGCCCCGGAGGAGAAACGACATGAACAGTAATGAAATGAAAACTTTAACACCGGGCGATAATAAGGGTGGTTACGATGGTGTATATTCAAAGGACGACGGCGACTGTCTACCAACCTCAACTAGGACTGCCCCAAGGAATGGGTTCAGCTAAACAGGCGTCGCTCACGACAAGAAACTAACAGCATTTCTGATGCTATTGTTGTTGTTATGTTTGCTACTACTGTTAGTCGAGTCGAAAGAGGGGTTACCGTGCACCCCCCGGAAATATACTTTTAATTGGTATCACCAGATCGGAAAAGAATAGGTAGAAAAAGGTTTGCTATGTTAACAAGTCAGCAAAATGTCCCTCGTATCGTTTTATGCAAATTCCGTTTATGATAGCCTTCATAGTTGGCGCTTTTGTTGTCGGTGAAAGGTCGTTTTTCAACCAAAAACAATCAATAAGTTTAGCATTTATGTAGACGTACATACGCTTGTACGTGTGTTTGTTTTGCTGAAATACGTCTGATGTTGTCATGTCCTAGGTGACAGTTAAAGTTACCGCTCGACAGGGAAAGGCTTACGAACAGGCCGGAAGTATCGCCAAGGAGGTCCTCTCGCTCATTCGTACTGTGGTGGCGTTCGGCGGAGAATTTATGAACGCATTCAGTTCTTTCACCCATTTGAGAAGTTTTCTGACAAAATAGGTAACGATGTGTCACTTATATTCCGTACATACAATTGCATATTAACTGTGTCATGTTCTAAGACTCCCGCTAAACCTAACAGATGAAGCCCATCGTCTAATGCGAACAACACACCGCACTCCTATCTCTCGGCGTATACAATATAGTTTCTTCTGCCAAAAACAAATGTTTTATTCTAGGCACGTGTAAGGGTTCTCGGTGTTTCCTTTCGAAGTTTTGTGATGTTGTGATATATATGTATATATATATATATATATATATATATATATATATATATATATATATATATATATATATATATATATATATTCCTCCCTCCCTCCCTCCCTCACTCACTCACTCACTCACTCACTCACTCACTCACTCACTCACTCACTCACTTATTCACTCATGTCGCTGTCGCTGTCGCTGTCGCTGTCGCTGTCGCTGTCGCTGTCGCTGTCGCTGTCGCTGTCGCTGTCGCTGTCGCTGTCGCTGTCGCCTGCGCTGTCGCTTCCACTCCACCCTCCCACTCCCACTCCCACTCCCACTCCCACTCCCACTCCCACTCCCACTCCCACTCCCACTCCCACTCCCACTCTCACTCACTCACTCACTCACTCACTCCCTCTCTCACTCACACAACCACCCCCTTACTCATTCACATACTCACTCACTCACTCACTCACTAACTCACTCCCTCTCCGCTCCCCGTTTTTCGGCGATGAAAGATCTAGATTTGGAACTCCCAAATTCCAACGGATATCTCGTATTCTACTATGCATCCATTTGTTCAGTTAATCTGTGACCTTTGTCTTCTCTCTCACACATGTGTTTGTTCTTTTGTTCCGATATATGAAGTTCAACATAACATACTTCTTTCTTCGTTCTGTTTCCAATACATAATTGTCGTTCTCGCATATGTTAGGTTTAACAGCGTTGAGACGGTTACATCGTTTTCAATCATTGCATATGCAAACTGATTATAATGTGGCGCGCCTTTCAAATACACTACGTAGACTGGTGCTCAGTGGGTAGTTGAAGTAGAAAGAATAAGAAAGTGGGAAATTGTTGGACTCGTCATATCAAGCCAAAGGCTTCCAAGTCCATATGCCATGTGAAGCTTTCTATAGCAGTTGTATTAAAATTGGTTAAACAGGAATCTGTTGATCTAGGTCGAAGTCAACTCTTGTGGCGCACTCTCGCGGGTCTTTAGACTGCAACGCGGCATTTTGTTCACTGCTAGCATGCATCGACGAGCACCTTGCCGGCAAATGCCTGTGATTTGGGAAGTAGTCTCGGTTACCCAGACGCCATGGGATGGCAGCACCTGTTAGCCCCTGATGTCCACCTGGGGAATTAACGCTCTGCCAATCTTACCGCCAGTCCGGCCTTACTCCAGAATAGGACAGATACGCTGATTGGTTTTTATGTCGAATCTGAAGTAACACATTAAATAAAGATATCTTTTATCAGATAATACTATAATTAGAAAACCATTCAAAATTAAACTTATACAGAAACATTTCACGCACAAAATGCAACTTGTTCGTTGTTATTTTGTATCTCATTTGTTTTCTACTTTTTATTTTATGCATAGATATGTTGGAGCTAAGTTTCATTATCATAATCATACGAACATTGTAAATATTAATTAATATTCTACATCTAAACCTGCAAATTACTCCAACAAAGGTTTTGCCGTCTGACGGCTTCGAGATTTGCACTACATAAGCAAAATATTTTTGTTACCAGACTATCTTCTCGGCGAAGATATGCGGCCGAGCGAGAGTCGGTTAACCAAGACAGTTTGGGAAGTAGACGTTGTTATACACATTAGCGCTCAGCGGCTCATGAGAACGTAACATGGGTAAGTAGTTCTATTGGGATCACTGGAAACTGGCTTGCAGGTGGGACGGGTGTCTGTCTTGGACATTTGTCTAGAATCCGATGTACCACTTACATTATTCGGGGCGTTGTTTTTTTATCCGGGTAACGTTTCTGCGCATGGGCGTATCTATGAGAATGTGTATTGACTGTCGTGGTTACATTATCTGGGTGATATATTTCATCTGGGTGACATATATTATAAAATGACTTTTTTCTGTAGAAATATTTTATTTCGTCAAACAATTACATATCTACGCAAACGTCACGTGACGTCACTTTAGTCATTCTGAAATCTGAAAACCGCAAATTATAATTATATACTCTAATTATAAAGGTCGTGTTTTGACAACAAACGAAACATATTTAACTACTGGATATCATTTGCACGCCTAAAAGACCACGTGGTAAAACAAAACTCGGTAATGGCTGCTTCAAATTGCACGGCGCAGTGACGTCTGGAGGCTGCGGTTGCGGTGGGTACAGATCGAAGCGCGATCTGGGTGAAAAATGTGTTTAACACACTGTATTTATAAAGCATACGAACCCCTGGAATTAGAATTTATAACGACAAAATTGAGGTGGGTCCGAATTCAACAGGTGGTGTCCTACCTTGTTCCCACGGATGCTATTCCGAAGTCAGTTATGTAAGTAAGCAAGTAAGTAATTTATGAGTTTCATTCAGGTGACATTCTTACGATGTTCAGGGGATCTACCTAAGGTAATGCACGTAACCTTTCGACCCCTTGCTTGTCAAGATGCTAGCGTGTGACTTTGGTGCCAATTTTACACTTATAATCAAGGCGGTGGTCTTCTGCATAAAAATGTTGAATTAGTCACAACGGGGCTGCGAGTTACAGAATAGCTGAGAGAAATTGTCCCATAACATGGATTGATTGAAACCTCCAAGCGGAGGATTTCTTACAGTCGCGTCTCGGCCAAGGGTGGCGTAATCAAGTCGCATTCTCATACAATATCCTTTCGACCGTGCCGACATCCCATTGGAACTGAAGCTCCGCATCAGTGCACACGGCACGAATGTCGTCAATCCTCAGTGTGTTGTGTTTTGTTGTCAATTTAAGATAAGATATAAATTGTCTACCTTTCACCCTCGGTACATTCGTTCACCCTAGCGCGGACTTTATTTATACTGGCTCATCGATCGCGCACGTTGGCATCTCGTATGCAGCGGAGTGACAACGCCGGCGGTTGTGTTTTGGGTAGTCGGCCATATATCAGGACATCCATGTATCAACTGGTACACCGTTGTCGGAGAGGGGTAGAGCTATATTTAGCATTCCATAATCAATGACCCGTATCGGTTTACGAACCCGTAGCTTTGGCCCAATACGAGTGCTGCGCCTGGATCGTTCTCCCTGCGTGGTTAATGACCCATGGAGGTGACTCTATATTAGTCATCGTTGGTGGCATAATTCATTCAACCTGTGCAGCGTCGTTCGCGAAGTATCAGACGACCGAATTCATACGACTAGAGCAGGTTCATCGATTTGATATTTTGGGATAACGTTGTCGTGTGCGTGAGTACAAATTGTTTGGCTTCTTCCATTTCGAACATGGCCTCGTAGGTGTAAGTGTACATCCATGTTTGTCTTCGTGTAACTCTGCAGGCTACAGAGTTTGTCAGTTACCCGTGTATACACATTTCTCACTGTGTGAGTCCACGTAGGGTTACTTTGAATCGCAACGTGCTATCCACCGTGTTGCTGGCCGTCTCGTGTCTACCACAGTGGCGAGTGCGTAAGCGTTGAAACCAATACAAAGAAGATAATACAATTTAATGGATAGTGCAAATGGCAATATTCGTTAAGAGTTCAGGTTTTAGTGTACCTATGCAAAATGTGGTGTTACGGTCAGTTAAGACAATTGGTCAATAATGCAAAACTGTTTGTGTTAGGTGTGGCTAAGGGTAGTATTAAGTTTCAAATAATTACTAAATTGACCACCCTCCTGTCGATAAACCTCGGCGTCCGTGAGAATTACCAAGGTTCGGCCGGCCGACCGTACATGTTTGTTTCTCATTCCCCGGACACGATGTTGATCGACTGTGACGTCATTGACGTGGTCGTTCTAAATAACTGTCTTCTCTATCTCACGACCTGGTGGTCATATACATTACCGAAGATGCGATTATATTGAGAAAACATCCTAAACAGAAAGAATGTGAAAAGGAACGTGTAGATCTCCTTCTCGACACAACCCTGATATGCCACCATATAATTATGGTGTCGAAACATTGTGTTGCGTGCACCAGAAAACCGTTGCTGACAAGTACACCTATGAAACAGCTGCTGAAAATGTGGTTTGTCAGTTCACTGTTATACAGACATTGTTATGGCAAGACAACCTACAATCATGGTCCACGGAGAAGGCGACAAAACACTTGCTCGTACCAGTGCAATGGTTACTGATTCGAAACAGTCACTGTTATATGACACTCAGAACACACAGACTACAAGCGGCAGTGCCGTTAAAGTTCACAGCATAGTCAACGGTGAATGAGGGCTTAGCGGTCACAAGGGCACCTGTCTTATATTTGTTTTAGCGTTTCTTTGAAATCCATAGTCATCACACTCAATTCAGCAAGAAGGCAAACAACGCAATCACTTTGTCATTTCGCTACTATGAAGTAAGTACACTAACAACTCAGCCTGACGTTTCCGGAGGGCCACTGCGCTGGTTGACTCACATTTAATGTTGCAGTTACACGTGCTCCATCAAACGACGCGATGGAAAGCTGCGCAAAGAAAACACCCGTCACCTCGTCGGCAAATATAATGTGTCCTTTCCTCATTATTTGGGTCATTTCGACAGAATTACCTTTTTATATATTTGAGTGTTGTTTGTGCGTCTCCTGTAGTGCTATTGAGCAGAGGTGTTTCTTGAGCATCTTCCACGTTTCATGTGGCGCGTGTTCTCGTACATCCTCCCCTGGAGTCAGTCTGTTTTATTTT
>JAODUO010001748.1:30000-65000 GCA_025642075.2 Ridgeia piscesae
TCCATCTGCGTTGGATGGACACGTCGATGTACGTCTGCATCTCTCTGTCTATAGATTATATTTAGCCTTCAGACATGCATCGTTTTAGATTTTTCTTGTGTCTTGACGAAGGACTACCGACATGAGCGGAAGGGAAACAACATCGTTGGCACCGGGCAATGGTAAATACCATTTCGGCAACGGTAGTCCACTTGATGGGTACGAAGGAGTCTGTTCCCTGGAAGATGACGAATTTATACCAAACTCAACCAGGACAGCCCAAGGGAGCGAACATAGCCAAACTAGTGTCACTTACGACGGGAAACGGTACGTAGCTAACTGCTACTTATGTTGTTATAGTATACTTTATTACTAATACTGTTACTGTTGTGGTTGTCACTGTTGCTGTTGCATCCACCACCGCCGTCCCTATAGCAGCAACAGCAACAACAGCAGCAACAGCAGCGCCCACCAACACCTGCTAAAATTACCACATCAGCAACACCTGGAGTAGTCTCTTGTGAAAAAATTATAGTTTACATATGGTCATATGCATATATTATAGCACATATTCAGCCTCTGATGGTTTGTTTTTAAGAAGCCACATATTGGTTTTATCTACTACTCAATAGCCTAACTAATCATGTGTTTTGATTCGCTGAGAGGCAAGGCTATTTATATTTAGACACAATCAGTTACTTCTACCTCGAGGGTCAAAATAGTGATAGCTTGATTGACCTCTACCTCGAAGATCATAATAGTGATAGCTTGATTGACCTCTACCTCGAAGGTCATAATAGTGATAGCTTGATTGACCTCTACCTCGAGGGTCAAAATAGTGATAGCTTGATTGACCTCTACCTCGAGGGTCATAATAGTGATAGCTTGATTGACGATCGTTTTGAAATCGGCGTCTGTCTCACATTTGCAATCACACATAGACAAGGTAAAAGATAAGATCTTATACAGCGAAGTATCCGGTCCCCGGGACTACTCAAAGTGCCTATACAATTTAGCATAAACGGTATGACCATGTAATGTATATATTTGTCATATTTACTTCATCCCATCAAACATTCTATAATGTCAGAGTGATCTGACTGAAAGAATTAGTCTGAGTGGCCAGCTTTGAGTTATAAAATATAACCCCCTTTGAATTTATGTAACTCTTGATAATTCGACAGCACTATTTTCTGGATGTTATTTTGCAATCTTGTCTAGGTTAACCCATATAATTACGTGAAATATTATAAAGAACGCGTAACTCTTGGATACGACAATATATATTCATTACATTTTCCCCTTCAGAGTCCAAACTCTACGACCGACCCGGCGACATTGGCGAGACATTTCGTCAAATTATTATGTTAAATTTAGACGGTTCTTTGGATCGTGGGACGGGCACAAGATGGACGAAGCACAACCGATTTTACAGCCAAATACGGCGTCGCACAACTGCAAGGGGTAATGAATTACAGTAATATACATTCACAAGTATGCGGTAAATAAAACCGATTGTTGTGTTAACGGCAATAGTCTGGTAAGTGAATTATTTCATTTGATAAACGGTATACCCCTGACGGTCTACGATTGTAGTCGGAGGGTGGTGTTTGTTTTTAACATAGCACAGTTTACGTATGTATACCATTCATGCATAATGTATAGCTACATTTGTTTGCAATAATGTGTTTACACTCTTTATAATGGTTAGTAGAATAACAAAACCAGTTCCAAAGTCAAGTTTAGCGATGGACTGGGAACATTAACTATTTAAATTACATCTAACACAGTCTTTTTGAGCAAACATTTCACCCTATAATTTGTTCTCGTTATCTATTCCTTTTCCACTTCTTCCAGATCTCTGCTCAAGCAATTACCCGATTAGTTACTGAAATAAATTCAGTTAAGTGATTTGCCCTTATGGCGATGTTTCCATCAAGGATCTGTATTTTTGTCAGATAAGTTGCTAAGTTGTGCCTTTGACGGAATGCAACGTTTTGCTTTACAGAAGTGCCACTTAGATGTTCTTTAAAAGGACGGTTTTGATGACTTTACCCCAATTGTTTCGATACTGTGGAATGAAGTTGGCCATAAACAGTATCCCTGTTATGGAGCTTTGTGCGGAAGTTGTGTGCGAGTTTGTGGACAATTTTGCCCTACCTGCAGCTAAATGTCGTGTGCAATTGTGATTGTTTCGATTAGTTGAAACAACCACGGAAGCTCAAAACTGTTACCGTAATTTGTATATGTCATGAGTGCTATTCTAACCACTGATCAGATTATTGTTTTTGCATACAAGTGACTTTTAATACTGCTTTGATATTAATCTAAGCTGACGGAAATAATGGCTATATTAACGTATTCGCAAGAATGTTCATCAAGTTGGAACAATAATATATTAGAACAAGATTCCGTATTTCACAACTAATATATTTCGACTAACATCGAAGTTTCGAACACCATCGATGACCTATATCAGGACTGATGAAGGCCACTGATGGTGGTTGAAACGTCGATGTGAGTCGAAAACGATTAGTTGTGTAATACGGAATCTTGTCTTAATATATATTAATGCATATAGCTTAACACCTTACGTGGAGTTGGATGTTATCGTTGAAATAGACTGATTTCGACAATAATCTAGCCGCGTCCTGTGGCACACATAGCGCGATGACCTAAACATGAAAAGTAAAAATAATCAAAGTTGCTTGCCCAGCGTAGGCCAGCCAGTGGACAAAGTTCTCTGATTAACAGATCGCTAGGCCAACATATACGATGTCATGTGACGATGGTGTGACAAGAAACACCATTTAATCTCGACCTTTACAGAAAGGACAACACTTTGGAAGACAGAAATGGAGAGACAAAGTCAACAGAAAAAAGAAAGAAGAAACAGAAGAGGAAAAGTATTGCTGGCTTCTTCACAATTGTAAGTCAAGTGATTTATCATTTGGGCCACTCGATGTTAACTCTCGGATAAACATTGTTGTCCCTCACTTATTATTGTTCAGAAAACCTGCGTACAATGCCATGTCAGTCAGTACTGCTCAAACTAAAAGTCAAGGCAGAGGTGATAGCATAATTACCTGGATATAGAATGGTTAATTGACAGAAGACGACTGATAATAGTTGATGGGAGGCTTCACGTTATAAACTGGTTTGAAAGGGACCTAATTGTAATACATATCAATGATTTGGACGATGATATAACAATAAAATAAGCAGGGTGTTGGCGTATACTTGCTAGAAAGAGTACATAACATTATTTCAAAGCTGAAAGAGCTTAGTTGCAAATACGCTCAAAACAACATGATTTGACAACACTGAAAACTGTAGATTAAGAAGAGATAAAAAACTAGAAATATAGATTGACATGAAGCAGCATTGGTGACGTAACAGTTCGGATTAAATATAAGCCTGACTGGAACAGATTTCCTAGTACTTGTGTGATTGTTAGCAGTATAAACATGGTTAAAACAAAGTAAATATATACATCTGAAATGCTTCCCGCATTTCATACGTATATATTAACTTTGACACATGATATTTAAAAAAAGAACAACTTTGGGTTTTCAAAACACAGAAGGATTCCTTATTCACTTGATATCTAGAGTAACATTTCTGGATAGACATGTGTTGAAAAATTGGTAATTGCTTGCTGTCATATTGTAATTTGCGTATTTGTTACGCCTTATTGCAACTGTTTGTTGTAGCAGATTTATGGGGTTGTAGTAGTTGTTATTTGTGTCATTGTCGTCATCATCAATGTAATGCACAGTAGGTTTCGTGTCGTCAGACTTTTTGTTGTTACATCTAATCTAATTTAACACGATTTAGCAAGATAACTAGTTGTTGTTTCTACTGGATTCACCAAGAGTGCCACTAAGAGCAACATGCTACAGACGGTTCGTGAGTAAGGAAGTCGGCAACAGGTGAATTGATCGTCCATATTGATGTGGCTCATAGTTTGTTCAATGATATAAACTCACATTATTGTCTTTAACATCCGCATTCCATTAGCAAAAAAAAGTTCCTTTTCTGTATCAATAATAACAAAATAGCATACGGCTAATCAACATAGCAGTGTTTCTGCTATTAATTTACTTTCATAGCTGGAAAAAGTACATTTCTATATAGCCACGTTTTGTGTAAACCTAGCTGTGAGAATATTCTTTGAAAAGAAACCTGACATATATACATAGGGCGGATACAAAAACTGGACTCTCGATAAACTGAAGATGTATAATCCACTGGTTAATTAGACTGTTGTATAGGTGACATGTTCACTGATGTGATCCCTTGTTTTTGGTGTATCTGCTCTCAAACGTAGTACTCGATTTGTCTGGTGTTATAGTTCCACATGGCCGACTGCCTGGATTGGTTGCTGATGCTGGTCGGAGTGCTGGCGGCCATGATTCACGGTGTCGCCATGCCGGTGGCAGTGTACATCTTCTCGCAAGCCGTCGACATCTTTGTGACTGACACCATCGCAAAGAATCAATTGTTGTGAGTAGTCGGATGAGTTTTTTTATAGCGCGACCAACGCGCAGCTATCTTATTCGGTTTCCCGTCTACAAAACGTGCATACACAGTATATATGTAAAATAAAGGTGAAGGTAAATTCTTATCTAGCGCACTATCCAGTCCGCTGGAATGCTCAAAGAGCTGTACACTTTATGTTCCTGGCACACCTGTTCAATCAGGCAAACATCCACCACCGTACAAATATCCACCACCGCTAGGTACTCATTCATAGAGCTACTGAGCTGTAGCAATGTGGAGTGAAAACCTTGCCGAAGGTTTTACACGGCAGCATGTGATTCGAACCCGGGTTCTCGTAGCAGAGAGGCCGAAGCTCTACCCATGAACCACTGCGCTCGACGGCATAAAGTCACAGTAATGACCACGTTATGAAGATACCTTATACGAGGCTTGTTTAACCCTTCCGAGCTGGAAGTGAAAACACCACGAAATAACTATTATTGAACACACTAAATTGATCAATGTTCACATGCAGATCGATGCATTTCTCCAACGACTCCAATGCCATCTTTACCCCGGAATCAGAAGATGTCACTATTACAATCATACCCATATGCATCCGTCTTGTCGCCTGCGCTATAGCTATATTAGCGGCTGTCACCGTTCATGCCTTCTGCTGGAAACTGACGTCAGAACGCCAGGTTTCTCGCCTCCGTTCACAACTCTTCAGCTCCATGTTGCATCAGGACTGCGCCTGGTTCGACAGCCACGACACCGGCTCGCTGACAGTCACTCTCACAAAGTACGTTCATCGGTTAATATTCCTTTATCAGTACAATAATTCTACATGACACGTTTCAATTTCTTTCCGTGACTACTCGATAGATCGTTTGACGTCTGAAAATAGTTGGTAGTCTACCTTTAGTTTGCAGACAAAATATCAGTTATATATGAATGTGCCAACATTGGTCATATTCTAAATTCATATCTTCTTAGGTATCGCTCACATCATGTGCACTGAAATCTAAGAAAAATACTGTTAGCATAACAGAACATTAAAAAAGCCCAAACCCCATCTAAATGTTCCAGCCTATTTGCATCGATACATTAAAATGGGTCACTGATCTAGATGGCAAGATAACTGGGCCTGTATATTGAAAAGTAACATTGTGACAGTGTGTCCCAGAAATAAATCCCGTTGAAAAGCAAGATAAAGACAAATCTGACTTGCTGCAGACATAATGCAAATTGCACGTTCACTCAGTAACACAGTTATGCATTGCCAAATTATCTTTGTAGTGACACAGAACATATGAAATAGCAGGATTACAACTCCGCGCATTGCCTTTTGAAATACTGAACCCAAACATAATCTCATTCTCCGGGGCGAATGAAACATCCGGATTGCCCTTTTAGATCAAATTGAAAATTACCACTCGATAGACTGACGACGGACACATAGGTCAACACACATAGTTGTATAATATACATGTGTTCCTTAAAATATACTAGTATATCTTGAATGGTTGTTTTTATACCTGACAAGACGCCAATATAAGCGATTGTTGTCTACCACTAAGCATTAGCCTTCGCTCGCGATAGCTAATGCCTATGCAAGACGATTGTAGCTAACAGTGGTGACTATTCTATTTCAGCAATATTGTGAATGTAAGGAGTGGGATGTCAGACAAAGTCGGTTTCTCCATCCAACTGCTCTCTGTCCTTATTGTCTCCTTCGTCATGGCCATGTGGATCAATTGGCGCCTCACGCTGGCCGCTCTCACATTTGTGCCTATAATGACAGCCTTCACAATAGGCATCGTTATTGTAAGTGAATGTTCGTATCACACTTCAGACTGCATAGCCGCATTTACATTTACGAACGTAGTTTGTATACACACACACACACACACACACTATATATATATATATATATATATATATATATATATATATTATATATATATATATATATATATATATATATATATATATATATATATATACAGTTACAATTACACTTATAATTACAATGGTCACGTCACCAGAACGTCCACGTACACATGACACGTATATGTGTGTGTGTGTATGTGTGAGTGTGTGTGTGTTTGTGTGTGTGTTTGTGTGTATGTGTGTGTGCGCGCATGTGTGTGTGTGTTCGTGTGTGCGAGTTTGTGCATGCGTGTGTAGTGTGTCCGTGTTGGGGCGTGCTTGTTAGAGCGTGCCTATGAGTGTGTGTGTGTGTGTGTGTGTGTGTGTGTGTGTGTGTGTGTGTGTGTGTGTGTGTGTGTGTGTGTGTGTGTGTGTGTGTGTGTGTGTGTGTGTGTGTGTGTGTGTGTGTGTGTGTGTGTGTGTTGTGTGCATGTGCGCACTTATATCCTTGATACATTCAGTCTTTCACATGGCTGTGTGTGTTTCAGTGTGTAGGGTCTTGTGGATATACACTTCAAGTGAAATACTTCGTTGATAACATACCTTACACTAGTGAATGTTTTGTGTTAACGTCTGTCACATGTTGTCATACTCTAGGTGACTGTGAAAGGCACAATTAAGCAGGGAAAGGCTTACGAGGAGGCCGGAAGTATCGCAAAAGAGGTGCTCTCGGCCATCCGCACCGTGGCGGCGTTCGGCGGAGAATCCAGGGACGCATTGAGGTGACCCGTGTTCCTTGTACCCATCGGGGACATTTTATCTGACAACATTCATATGATCCTTAAGAAATCAATGCTTTTCAAGTCCACACACTCAACTATCAACACTACAATGATCAATGATCACGAGTTGATCTAACAGGTCTAACATAATTAACATTTCGATCAAAACTGCATCGGTTACACAGCCCGTTCGCCAACCATCACCCGTCAACAGCGGCCAGATTTCAATTGTATTCATTGACGTATCCCTAGCCAACACTAGCACACACTCAACAACATGGATGCCTGAAGCTACTTCTCAACGTATATATTTTTGAAATTCCAGATCCATATGATGTACTTTATGCCATATAGGACAGTTGTTGAAATGTCAAATGTATGCAGAAATGTTTGCTCTAGGACATGTCATGTCCGTAAAGCAGTTATTCGTAAATTTGTAATATTTATTTGTAATATGCCGTAAGCAAACTGCGACGTACTGGATACATCAAATGCGTTATAACTCCTACCTTTTCGACATATGCACCATATATATTATATATATTATACATACATGTATATATATATATATATATATATATATATATATATATATATATATATATATATTGTGTGAAAACTAGACCCTAGTTGCGTATCAGCGCCTCTAGCTACTAACGTGGATTTGTTTGCATGTTTTGTTGAACACTTGTTTAAATCATCATCAATTAGCAATTGACCGTGCAGACGCGTAGCCAGCGATAGCTTTTATGTGGGCATCTGGGCATGCCGTATGTGTGGTCAATAGACAGAACAGCATGCCGTATGTATGGTCAATAGAAAAACAGCCAAAACCACCCCATTTGGCACTGAATTCAATCGAACGTCCCGCGACGTTTCATCGACTGTAAATGTACATTAATGTAGACATTATGCTTTCATATTGACGGACGTGTTATACGATATGAATATTTAACTATGTGTGAAGACGTAGCAGTCTCGCGTGAAGCATACGGCGAGCTGTAGATGTTTTTAAACATCCTTTCCGGCATCGAGCCAGCACAGCTGTCGTCGCCGTCGGGCCACCAGTCGACGTTCCATCGGCTGTAAATGTACATTACCAATACCTTCACATTGACGGACATGTCAGACTGTTTAGCTACGTGTGAGGCTTCGGAGTCATGCGAGTTCAACAGCTGATTGTAGGATGATTTTAAAAAGCGTTCCGCAAAATGTTCCGCAAAACGGTGTCGCATTTTACACACGTCAAGAATACGTAACAGACGGCACAAAGACCCTAGTTGCGTCAGAGCGCCATCTGTCGGAATAGTTATTGTGGTACCTCATTCATTCATTGTGTTCTATATAATATTGTAAACACGTACGTGTTCTTCCGTGTGCCTATGTAGGTTTCTTTTATAAATTTCTAATCCGAGGCTATTGGAACATGAAAAGATATTCACAGGTTTCAAAAAAGTGTGATCTACTATATAAAATGCACTGCGTACAATAATGTGCATTTAACACATAAACAATACCGACAAAACAAAAAGCAATTAGTCAAACAATGGACGGTACTATCCTGGTACATTCCATTTGAAGCAACTGAATAACGACAAGGCAGTGAGCTGTACCACTGTGTTGTAGGTACAACCAATGCTTGTTTTCGGCGCGCAATGCCGGTATCATGAGGGGAATACTGGTCGGCATCATGCTCGGTGGTATATGGTGTTGTCACTTCGGAATGGCTGGTTTGGTGAACTGGTACGGCACAACTCTAATCGTCTCGGAACCAGGCATGAGAGCTGGCGACGTTATATTCGTGAGTTGTTATCGAGTAACTGAACTGAATGACTAAGGCAGTTTCTGTTCTCAACACGTCACAATCAAAAGAAATCACGCGCGAAACTTTGCTTTACCAAACATACTACACATCTTTGGTAGCAAAATGAACAAGAATGTCTCTCTTCATATTCTGAGACGGATTAAAACGAGTTGCAGCCTGGAATTTGTGACCAGACTCTTACTGAAACATTGGCAACAAGTAGGAATATTGAAGATACATATTGGTATACCAGTGAATTTATAAAACTGCTATATCAAACGTTGTTCCATGCTATATATATATATATATATATATATATATATATATATATATATATATATATATATATATATAATTTCAAAATCACATGCTATATAAAAAGGTTGTGATGGACCAGCAAACCTATTCCAAAGTGACGTGCATTGGGAAATATATAACATATACCCAAAGTACGATACCGGTAGAAAGTATTATTAGCAAAATTCTAAATAATGGTTAATAATTTTAAGATGTGAACGATGCGGAAACCATCCCCAATCGATTTGTTGTGTCCCCGGTCGCTAAAGGTTTGAAATAAAACGATGTAATACTTGAAGCGATTGCTCGTGGATAGATTGCCCTAATTAGACTATTCATTCTGAACATCCCTCATAACTAAATGCTGATATTGCAAAAATGGTAACATATCGCGATTTGGCACGAAAAATCGAAACATGTCGTCAACTCATCAACATTCAGCCGAAGAGCTAAACATTACATTACATTACATTACTTGGCTGTTACTACGCATGTTAGAACAAGCGGAATTGTATAAGTTCTTGTTAGTTTTGCGTAAAGAGAACGTCAATTTGAACATGGCTGATTTTGATATTGCAAACGTGTAACACAATACATACATTAAAACCGGAAATTAGGAAAGGTTGTTTCAGACTTCGCCAGTTTGGTCCTTCGAGGTAATTGTATGATTTACTGAAGTGTATTATAAGGGTTTTTAGTGCATTAACGGATGATGCAAGAATAAGTGTAAAGAACATAATATCAACATAAACATAACATACACAAGATATACCACTGAAATTGCTGATTAGCCCTTTCTTTAGACAACTTTTCATTGCAGGCAGCATGAACCAATCTACGACATTTATTTGCAAGTTTAGTATGCACGCACTTCCCGACAATCATTGGCAAGGACACAATAATAGTAAATAGTAATCAAACAATACCCATTGTTGCGTAGGTGATGTGCAATATATCAGCAAACGTTATTAACACTGTAGGAGAATATGATCCAAACAAAAGTGAGCGGGAGTGTGTGATATTCCTAATGAAAGTGTGAAATTTGTCTTACCGCCTTGCTTCCTTTCGTCATTGATAATCCTTCACCTGATGTTATTTGCGTTATCACATGTCGATTATGGCTCAAATAAAGCCATATTATAGAAATATGTTGATCGCCACTTGCTTCCCTACTGCACTTGAGCCACGGCAACCATTTTCGCAAGAATGCCGCTTGCTTCATTTGGGCAAAGCTGAGCAAAATGAGCAGTATCCGTGAAATGCGTTACTAGGGCGATATGACCTGCAAGACAAACCTTTTCCCAACGTATTTTTCTGCCTAGTGTATGCATTGCAGCTGACACTTACATTGTAGGTGATGGTGGTACTTGTATACGGTTCAATATCGCTGGGATTGTTGTTGCCAAATCTAGAAGGGATTGCAACGGCCGGTGGTTCAGCACAGATTATCTTTGAAATAATAAACACAGTGAGTATAAGCCAGTGACACAAATATGTAACATAAAATCATGACGTGTTTGGGTTTGTATGAATATGTGTGTGTGCGCGTGTGCGCATGCGTGCGTGCATGTGATACATGTGTTGACATATTAAACACCCATAAATGAATTTGCATAGATAATAGGACTGTTTTCTGTTGAAATGTGTTGGATAATTCACGACACTGATGTCTTATTCACCATAAATAAACCGTAATACTCATACACGCTTCCTACACATTTACGTGAAACCAAATAAATAAACGTAATCGTTTTGGGATGATGAGAATGCATAGCTTCACAAAGTTAACATTTTGGTTGCAGAAACCGCTCATTGATTCTCGTTCAGAAGACGGTCTAAGGCCTGAGCAATTTACAGGAAACATTGAATTCGAACGAGTCGATTTCATTTACGAATCTAGACCTGAATTAAAGGTATTGCATCCGTCATCTACATAAGAATACAGTATGTATTATGCTATGGCAAAATAATTGGCTAATCCTACTACTACTACTACTACTACTACTACTACTACTACTACTACTACTACTACTACTACTACTACTACTACTACTACTACTACTACTACTACTACTACTACTACTACTACTACTACTACTACTACTACTACTACTACTACTACTACTACTACTACTCACTACACTGCGCACTGCTACTGCTGCTGCTGCTGCTGCTGCTGCTCTGCTACTGCTACTGCTGCTGCTGCTGCTACTGCTACTGCTACTACTACTACTACTACTACTACTACTACTACTACTACTACTACTACTACTACTAGCTACTGCTACTGCTACTGCACTAGTCTGCTACTGCTACTACTACTACTACTACTACTAGCTACTACCTACCTACTACACTACATACCTACTACTACTACTACTACCGCTACGCAGCTACTACTACAATACTACTACTATATATACTACTAATAATACATATATATAACTAACTAATGATAATAACACATATGACAGCGATGACTGCAAATGACATGCGCGACAACTCAAGTGTGAATGCTGCTAGCTCAAGTGATGTCATACATGTCAGCAGCTCTAGTATGCGCAAGTTCCTAGCAGTTGTGCTAGACTTGTGCACAGGTTCTTGACCAGGTCAGTCTTAAGCGGAGGTGGGAACTGCTACTAGCTGCACTACTGCTACTACTACATACTACTATACCTGCTAGCTGCTGCTGCTGCACTGCTGCTGCTGCTGCTGCTGCTGCTGCTGCTGCTGCTGCGCGCTGCTTACAGCGACTGCAGACGCAGCACGCCTGCTACTGCAGCTGCACTGCACATGCTGAACTGTACAGACGGTAGCATGACACACGCAACTACACACAGCAACGCTAACTACTCTACGCATCTCTACACAACGCTACGCGCTACTGCTCTGCTGCTGCTGCTGCTGCCTGCTGCTGCTGCCTGCTGCTGCTGCTGCTGCTGCTGCTGCTGCTGCTGCGTGCAGCGCGGCTGGCCGAGCCGCATGCACGGCGCTGCGCTGAACGTTGCACGACTACAACTGCTCGCTAACATGCAACTGCTACTGCTACCGTTGCTGCGCTGCGCTGCTGCTGCGCAGCACTGCTAGCTAGCTACTGCTGCTGCTGCTGCTACTGCTACTGCTACTGCTACTGCTACTGCTACTGCTACTGCTACTAGCTACTAGCTACTACTACTACTCTACTACTACTACTACTACTACTACTACTACTACTACTACTACTAATACTACTACTACTACTACTAATGGTGGTATTACCTTAAGATTACATGATATTGAAACTTGCAAAATCGGCAGCGAACCATTGCCGCACTAAGATGTACAGTCATTTTTATCACAAATGGAATGGTTTTCGCTGGCTTCAAAATGTATAATATAATTGTGAAGTTCAAAGGTTCACATAGATGCGGCAGCCATTCCTTCTGTTAGTTCCTACAGCAACAATTGTGCGTCTGTGACAGGTTCTTGACCAGGTCAGTCTTAAGACGGAGGTGGGAAAGACGATCGCTTTGGTCGGCCCAAGCGGAAGTGGCAAGTCGACCATCTGCCATCTGCTCCTGCGACTGTACGACTGCACAGCCGGGCGGGTGAGTTGACAATGTAGTGCGAGAGAGACGCAAACTAGCGCTGATTACTAGCCTATTAGGGCTTTGTAAAAGGCACATACCAGCGCTATGTAAGACTGAACGTTATGTCGAGGTAAACAATGATCAGTATTTATTCGCCATTGGCGGATTATTAGTGGCATTTACTAGCGCTCTGTAAGATTTAAATGTCAGTGTAGTTTTAATATGTTGTTATTTGGGATTGTTATCGTTATTATAACCATTTTCATTACCGTTGTTGTTGTAATTTTATTGTTAGTAGTAATGTATTATTATTGCTATTGTTATTATTGTTACTATTGTCATTATTATCATTATTTATATTATTGTTATTATCGTTGTTATTGTACTTATTGTTATTGTTGTTATTCGTGTTCCTATTATTATCACTACTAACGATCATATTCACCCGCACTCAACTGTGTCGAATGGCACAAACTGATGACATGCAAACCTCACAATGTTCGATAATTGAGCATGTTTTTTATGTTCTATGTCAGCATCCACTGTGTTTATATGACATGCACAATAGAATATGTCATTGCGTTTCGTTCATAACAGACACATTTGTATAAAGTAACTTTAGTACAACACATCATAAGCGCTCCATTTTCGATCATCATTTATTATCTATTGACTAAATAAATGATCTTTCTAGGTGACAGTGGACGGACATGATATTAAAGACATCAACGTGAAGTGGCTGCGACAACAGATTGGTGTCGTCAGTCAGGAGCCGGTGCTGTTTGACGGGTCGATCAGCGATAACATCAGACTTGGCCGCGAGGGGGCGACACAGGCTGACATCGAAGAAGCTGCCAAGATGGCGAATGCTCATAATTTCATCAGGAGGTTCCGGGAGGTACAACATCGTTTTCTTTTCATATATTCACTATTTTCTATAGTACTCAAAGTGTTATAAATAAGGGAAAGGTACGCATTAAAGGATTAATGAGTAACCTCTAGAGTAAGGGATGGAATCCTGGTAACGGCTGGTCGGTGGTTAAGTGCTGATACAACCGCCGTATCGAAACTTGGGCAATTTCCTTCACCCTATATCGCTAGCATGGAGTGTAGGCCACCAACACCAGCACGCAGTATGCAAAGTACTGCAAATCCAAGACGTCCAGTCTACAGCGGAACTGAAAACGTCTATAATCAAGGAGGCGATTGTGGTCATTGAGGGCTACGTGCAGGGGGTGCTAAGAATCTCTGGGCCAAAACGATCCCCCGAAAGAGGACAGGTAGACTAACGATAGCGACGTATAATATCAGAAATCTACTAAAATGGACAGACACAATAACTGGAAAAATAATTTAGGAAAACCAGGTTGGTATGGGATATGATCAGGACCGGAGAAGTGAGAAGAAGAGAGGAATGCTTCACTACCTTCCAAAACGGCCACCTATTATACAATAAAGCCAGATGTGGAAAAAGCATGCCGAGGCCTTTGCCCGTCCAACGATACATCTGTAATTCACGAACTCTTAAACTATGCTCCCTCCATCTCAATGTTAGATTAATTGAAACCATAGGCAAGTTCGCTATGATTTCAAAATATTCTTTTATAACCTTGTGTATCTACCATACCTCCCTCTCATATCCATGGATATGTTGAATATTTGTATACTGCTTATGGATTTTGAGACTGACCAAACCTGTTATCTTCCTTGGTATACCACTGAGTTTTGTTTTCAAAGATGTTGTTGCACATAAGATCTCTTATTAATGTCATAATAATAGACATAAGTACAGTGTACACTGATTTGTCCCAGCTACTACACACTGGACCATTTACTATATCAATGCAATTGTACATAACCTTAATAAAGTCGTTATTTACGTTAAAATGCGATTTGTTTTGTTTACGTGGATACATTATGTTCACGTGAACGTTCTGATAACGTGATCATTGTAATGGGGTTCCACAAATCCACGTTAGTCGTTAGAGGCGCTAATACGCAACTAGACCCTAGATGTGTTTATATGTTTTGCGGAATGCTTGTTTAAGACTTCATCTTTTACACACCTCGCTTCACCTAGTATCTCTGCTGCTGCATTCACTGTAATGGACAAACAATTGTCACATAAAATAGGTGCATAAACACATTGAAGCCGCAAATGTGACGCATACGTTAACATTGTGTTGATAACGCGATTCATAGGTATGCCAATTCTACTCATGCTGCTAAAATAGCCTTATTGATTGCACAGTTACCAAAAAATAATTGTGTGTATGACGAGCATATCTTTTTCATGAGCACAACCTCCTTTACACATGGAATGTTGTGGTGAAGTAGCATGTCATTTTAAACGGAATAAATGCAATACAACTGTAACAACTGATATATTATATGTTGATCTCCATTTCTAATTGTTGGAGCTGAAGAAATTTCTCAAATATACAACAGCTGGCTTATTTTCGTAATATGCATGCGCTCTTTTATCAAACAAATGTTGTCGTCAACATAATTTGTTATTAACAATGCATTTATTGTTTTTATAGATCTTAAGTAAGTGCTGACATCATCGCCATTGCAATAGGAAATGCTTTATTCCCTATCGTTTTCCGAATACTTACTTCTTGCAATGGTTATAGAAATACAACACTTTGGTCGGACAACGCGGCACACAGATGAGTGGAGGGCAAAAACAACGTATTGCCATAGCACGAGCGCTCATTTCCAATCCGAGGATCCTCCTGTTGGACGAAGCGACTTCCTCCCTTGACAGCGAGAGCGAGGCAGTTGTCCAGGATGCACTAGAAAAGGTTACTTGTTACCTTGATTGTTCATATATTATATTATGTTTATATCCAAATCTGAAAACGTATTTAAAATATACCGTGGCTCCATGCTCTTCAACTAGTGGTCACACATAATAACGGTTGTTCATGCATTTCAGCCTCCTTATACAAACATCACTAAATCATTCGTTTTAGTTGATAGTAATTATCACAGTGATATGTTTGCATGATCTGTGTTCAGGTGAGTGAAGGTCGGACAACGATCGTTGTTGCCCATCGCCTGTCGACCGTCAGGAAGGCGGACGTGATCCACTGTCTGAGCCAGGGACGTCTGATAGAGAGCGGCAGTCACGACGAACTGATGGCCCGGGAGGGGCTTTATTACACCTTGGTCTCCTGTCACACTGAGGTAAACTGATTATATTGCTTTTTCTTCTCGTAGACCTGTACTTAATGTTACAATTGTGTGTATGTGCTTGCGGGCATGAATGCTCGCGTGCGTGAGTAATTGAGCGTGGGTACAGTATTTCGAAGGTACGGATTTGTTGTGTTACATTAGCAATTTTGAGTAACTTCCGTAGCTGTTGAGAAGTCATTTCAACTGTTCTGTTGCGTTCTGTCAAGAAATGCGCAACAGTGGCTCATTGTAGTTGTGATCATGCATGTATTATAGACAAACGATGTCTGAACACATATGTTCATGTAAAAGGAGACGTATAGCTGTATATATTGCAACATCGCAACTGCCAATATGGGTATAAGTATTGGTCATGTTTACATTGCATTTAAATACTTATGCATATATTGAGGCTCAATAAAAAGTTTGAGCCGTTGCTATGCTAGAATGTACACAGTTTACACTAAGTGTATGCATTGTTTAAGAGTAATATCTTATATTGTTATCTTCAATGCACGTCGTCACAATATGAGTCGGGTATATCATATTAGTTATGTACATACTATGCTACCAATGCTTAATGCTACGTTTATATGGTTTATTTCAGAAAATGAAACAGAAACCGGACGAAGACCCAAGTATTACATTTCACATTGTTATATCTGTCATCCTAATTTACCAATTTAAAACTTGTCACACACTTAAATGCTATGCAACACTCATTTATTATATATATATATATATATATATATATATATATATATATATATATATATATATTTTACATCACTATGACTGATACGCTATGTGAAAACTATTGTCCTGCCAAGATAAATAATGTTTTTAAAAATAACGTTGTCCAATTTGTCTATGACCACCACGATAACAATATTCATCTGTATATATGACATAATATATATATATATATATATATATATATATATATATATATAAATATATATATATATGTTAAATATAATTATACATATATATTCAAGTCATATTCAAGTCATTTGATTGACCTATCCTAGCTTTCGAATCTACACAAATCATACCGCCAAACCCACTACACTTGCTGTGTTGCCCGACCAGATCAGATCAGACGAGACTCATGTTGAGTCAGACTGGTGTGGAGCGTGCTGCCACAATCATGCAAACGTCTGATTGACACCGATTACAATCAGACATGTGGATACACATTCCGACTGATTCCTACCTGAGTCGATAAACGTAACACTTATATGTGATCCGGTCGGGCGACAAAGTCATTGTATGTAAATACGTTGTTAGCAGACTCCGCTGACGTCACACGTGATGAAACTTCGTCAAGTGACGTCAGTGATTCGTTGGAGAGCAAAACGAAACTGAAAGACGCCTACGAAGACGACGAACAGGAACTCAGAGAGCATCACAAATTGGTAATATAATGTGTTCGGTGTGCATGATTGCGAGTGTTTCTGTGGGGGTTTGTGTGCGTTTAAGGACTTGATTGAAAATGCGATCGATTTTATATATCACCATTGATAACATATCTTAAATAGTTAGTTAGCAAATTCGTTCCTTCTACATTGCCTCAGTTCAATCTGCTTTATTAATGAATACCTAGAATTAGTGGATATAATATGTATACGAGTAGTCTTCGCGTATTAGCTGCAAGATGGCTGGAAGTTTCCTAGGAATCCAAGATGGTGTTCGATTGAATTGGTTTGCCAAAGAAAAAAAAATTTGCTTTCGGCAGTTCTGTGGAATTGATAATGCGTTATATAAGAAACTACTTTTATTTATTTGCTTAGCTGCACATTTTCGCTGGTATTTAGATTAGGTTTGTGGTTATTGTGGTGTGCAATTTCAGGTATTGGAACACACCACAGTCACCCGTCATATTAAGACGCTGGCGGCGATCGCGGTGACGTCACCAATATCCTTCTAACTGGATGTTTTGTGACATGCAATTGAACATGTTTGCGCATGAATAGTAACATAAATTGCAAGTTCAAAACAACCGAAAACATGATAATTAATAATTACTTCATGATAGCGACAGTGACATATTTTCTGGTTGTTCATCATTTGCTTGGACTGTGTTTCGTTTTATTCATTACAGGAAGGAGGACATAAGTCGGTCTTCTTGCGCCTGCTGAAGCTCAACGCGGCCGAGTGGCCGTACCTCGTGATCGGCTGTATTACTTCCTTCGTCGCCGGCAGCATCCCACCAATGTTTGCCTTGGTCTACGGGGCCATGGTGAAGGCACGCCGCTTAGTTCTATTTGGTCTAAGCACTATATAATTTGAACGTAGCTTGCATAAATGTATGTATTTTAACATGTTTTTGCGGATTAGTCTGTGTATGATGCCTCTGAAGAGAGTAGCACCTATACTTTTTCTGGGAATATCTTGCATAACTAGGAATCTTAGAGCGTTCAAGGTAAACCACGTGTTCGCATTGTAACACATAATTAGAAGTAATCGTAGAATTCATACGAATACGTACTAGAGTTCTTGGTAGCACGACATTTATTCAGACGCAATATACTTACGTCTATTCTCATGCCAATATTAGAGCAACACGAATATTATTTAAAGGGGTGTAACTTAGTTGTTCTTTTAATATAATGCTTTCAACACATTCTTGCATGTCTGTTATAGAACTTTGCAGTAGTTGACAAGGAAGTTCAGCTAGCGACTGCCCGACAATTCACTCTCATTATAATTTGTGTAACGATGGTGATTGCTGTCGTTTACGGCTTAAATGTGAGTACGGCGATGATAGGAATGTATGCTGTATATACGCCTACTAGGGCATTTTTCTCAGACGTTTTATCTTCTAAATTCTGCCAAATGTAGTGCGATCGTTTGCTTGGGTGTGTGGACGTGACGGATTGTTCTGTCTCAAGAGATCCTTCTAAAATAAAGTGCCATGTGATATTTATTTGCGTTGTTCCATCCTACGTTAGACAATCGAATAGTTTCCGGACATGTCTACACCAAGTGTCCTCCGTTTGTTTTATAATTTTGCGAATTTATAGGAACGACAATGTTTTTCTGGTTCTTCTACTTCTATCTCTGCCTAAGCCTTCGGTTGTTGTTTGGTACGTCAAATTAAGCAAGACTATTTTTCAGATAGTTTTATTGTTAAAGGTAATATTTCATCTGTATTCTCTCAATAGCCCAGCCGATATGTGAATGAATTGTGCGTTTTGTAATACAAGCAAGAAAGTTGGCACAAATGTAGAGCACATAATGACAATATTTGGATATAGGGCCATCTCATATTTCGCCTTGGAAGGCGTTGGCGGCCATTTTCCAAGATGGCCGCCGTAAACCAATTTTCTCATATCTTAACAACTGCTTCAAGTAAATAAGTCGTTTTGATATCTAATATAGGTTTTCGGGGAACACCATTTCAAATATATTACTTTGGACCTTCTCCGACATTCACATCCGCCATATTTTAAGATGGCGGCCGCCAAGTCTAATTATCCTATATCTCATGACCTACGCCACATAGAGCAGCCATTTTGATATCAAGATATAGGTATGTGGACAGCCAATTTAAGTGTTGTGAAATATTTTTCATTTCACTTTCATTGACATTCGTATCAGCCATTTTTATACAATTCATTGTTTATTAGTATAACAATGGTAGCATCATTGTTTTGTGACATGTCTGAGTAATTGAAAGAATTTAAATTAAATTGTGAACATTTATCCATTAATTTATAATGTTCATAGTATCTTCATCAGAAGAATGTTCATAAACAAATTCATCATAACTGCTTTCCTGAAAGGGAAATAATTCACAACATGATATACAAAGATAATTTATATGTTTTACAATAGATTAGTCTTAATTCTTGTTGTGTTAAGTATGCACAACGTTTATGAAAAATTGCTTCACACAGGTCACATTTTACGGCAATATTTTTTTGTATTTGATTACATATTTGACATGAATCTAATTTGATCTGGGTATTAGGCATCATTTGGACCATAAAAGAAGTGCAATAATAATACAAGGTATACATGAATAATACAATTATATGTTGAATTTGTGATATCACACATGTAAAATAGAGAGTCCATATAATTTTTTTGACAAAATACATGATCCACACAAATTGTGAGTAAATTGTCCATCAACATTTATAGAATTTCTGATATAAAATAGAAGATAATAAAACAGAAAAGTGTCCATATAATTACTAACATAATGTTTAAGCACTGTAAGTTCCTTTGTCCGTGTTCAGCCATTTTTACATTTTAAGTCCTGTTTGGACTTGATCATAACTTTGGTGGCATGTTCATTTTTCTTCACAAAGATATTACAGTTCATTGTCCATGTACCGAAGATCTTTCCTTCTTTCTTTAGTCAAACAGTTCATTGTTTTTCTGTGTGAGATGGTCGTTCAAGAAGATGCCACTATCCTTCAGTTTCTTTCTTTGACGCATGATTTCGGGGTTTTTTCAGCAGACAAAAACTGCACAATTACTGGCGTTGACCCATCTTTACGTTTCGGGAGGTCATGTATTGCAGTGATTTCAATCTCACCGACTGATACTCTCAACTTTTTCTCTGCAAAACTGACAAAGTTTTCCCTCATCATTGTGGATTCACAAATATCATCACTGTCATTGTGTTGATTGGAAGCCTTCATCGATCTGCGGGTGGCAGTGTGAGCGTAACTGTGTAAGTTTATACCAATCACAATCACGTTTCTTTTACGTGAATGATGTTCGAGTTCGTCCACTCGGTGCTCGAGTTGGTTGATCTTTTCGTCTTTTTTGTTGATAATTTTGAGTAAATCGTTGATTTTTTTTCGTTCGATGCATTTGTTTATTTAACTTCTACTATTGATTTACACAACAAGTTCAGCGATGATTTGATTTCAGTAATGTCCGTTTTTAAATCGTCGGCATGGTTTAGGTGGCATGATGCTGATGGGCGATAATGTGAGTCGGATTGACTTCTTCGTTTTAAACTTGCATCGGCTGCTAAATATCGTAGCTAGGATACGTTGCACACGACCCCAGACGAACAAACATTAAACACGTCAAGTTGGTTTTGCACTGAAAACCAGTAGAACTGCATTTCGACCAAGTACTTGTGATGGAGCATGAACTCCGCCGAATAGTATACCACAGTGAACAAATGGGATTGTGTGCCGTACATATATGTTATCAATGAGGGTAGCAGAAGTATGCGTGATACGCGTTGGCTTAGGTAATCGTGGGAATTGTATTTGCGACTTATAAGAGTTAATTTTTAGATAGTCGAAATTTTGATCAGTGCCTATTATAACTTGACTGTTTGAGCTTTCCGCTTTATGTAATATTGCCCCATACCGTTGAATAGACAAATTTACATTTGTATTAGGAATCCGGTATATTTCACTTACGATTGAAGTTTGACCATTATTATTAGATTCAACGAATATGGATTAAAATTCACCTTCTATGAAAATACTAAGGTCTTCTCGAAGATTATACTGAATATTATCACGAATATATAACGCGACACCACCTTTAGCTTTAATCTGTCTATTTTTTTATAAATAAAGTTATAATTGGGCAGCTTGAAAAGATTATCATAATTTACAAAAGTTTCACATAACAAAATCTAGTCAATTTTCACATGTGCATCAGAGAGCTCTGACAGTAATGTTTGAAGTTGATAACATTTTGATGAGAGTCCTTGTATGTTTAGGTGGAGCACTTTACACTGAAACTTATTATGACTAAACTTGTCAGGAAGGATATCGTTAACATCATAGTAATTACCATTTATATCCGCTAAATTAAAAGGGTTCGTTTCAACATTTTCATGTTGGGTATTTCTCTCGTACAAGTACCTGAGATCTAGCTCAGTATAATTACTTAATATTTCATCCATACTTTCTTGACAATAAATAGCTTACAATATAGTACATTGTTAGGTCATAGACGAGCGATGTCATTGTAGAAAGAATAAAGCTATACGACAAGAAAAAGATCGTTAAATAAATGAACATAATTACCATTATAATAGTTGAGACATTGCATACACATTCATAAGGTCAAACATAGTGATTTTAAGATAATTATATATGGATGGACACGTGGCTATGCAAAACAGCTTGGCCAAAACATACAAAAAGAAACAAAACATGTGGCTGACTATGATGTAGATAACTGGCTCTGAGGTCAGGCCAAAAACGTTGGCAAACAGTTAGACTAGCAAACAGTTAAAAATAATCTTCAACTAATGGACAGAGCAGGTAGCAGGTATACAAATTGCAGTCTGTTGGATAATGACTACTTATACTTATATATCTTCTTCTTTACAGTTACTTATACGGTAGTTATATATGTACGTACTCATTTGACATACATACATACATACGCACGCACGCACGCACGCACGCACGCACGCACGCACACACACACGTCGTGTGACACGTCGTGTGACATAAATGTTTATGGTACACATAGCACATAACATTGACTACGTGACAACCTACATATGTGTGAAACACACATCAGCGTGTGTATTTCAGTTAACCAGTGTGTAACCAGTTAATACATTTAAGTTCCTGGGGTGAATTGATTCGTTTGAGTGAATTGTGGTTGTCTTTAATGACAACGTGGCCATCGTATGTCCCGCAGTCCGCTATCTTCTTTGAAGCTCGTAGTTTTCTTGTTTCGTAAGCCATCAACGATCGTCGCTTGGTGAGGTCTTCGTTGATGTAGACGCGTTGTGCCGGCTCTTTCGTCTTATTGAAGGTCTTTAGTTGTCCCCGAGCATTGTATACAGAGTCGCGTAGTTTTCCGACTTGAAACGTACGATCATTGTCCTGGGACGTGTGAGATCTGTCTGACGCCTCAGTCGATGGCAGCGCTCGATGTCAACGTTGTTCAGCGGTGGGAGCAGTAGCATCGTGCTGTTGATGACTTCCAGCACTTTGGCGCAAACGTCTTCGCCTGTGCCCGACTCTACAACCCCCTGAATGCGCAAATTTGCACGGCGCCCATACTGCTCGGATAGCATCTACTCTTGCCCCAAGCACATTGACCCTATCGTGCAGTTCACCAATCACTCTGTCTTCTTCATCAAGTACACTGCGCAATTGAGTGATCTCCGCTCTAAGTTCCTTTATTTCTGCCATTAGGTCGTCGGGATATAGGGCAATTTTTATTTTCGACACCACTTCCGTGTCTCCGAGCAACTCTACTATTCGCAGGGTGAAGGTGGCCTGCAAGTCCTCTTCAGCGTGCTGCTGCCCTTCCTTGGCTTGGCCTTAGGCATGGTGTTGCGTTACGCAATACAACTGCCAGTCAGCTCGTCACGGTTGGCTGGTCACTTGCTCGGTCTGGCTCAGATGTATTCAGTTATCGCCCAGTCTTAAGCGTGTCAGCCAGGATCAGTTGAGTAGAATCGTTAAAAAAACAGAGCAGACAACAATAAAAACTCACCAGAAGCTCGCAATGTCTGGCGACTGCTTCAGCTTCAGTTCACCGCAACAACCCATTAAATTCACTAATGCATTGAAACCTCTGCTAGCGTCTGCCCGACCCGCGATACACGTCAGTCCAGCTCGGCAGCCATGAACATCTAAGTGTGTGCCAAATTTCATGCTTGTATCATAAAACGCACAATGCGGCCATATTCTGTCACATATCGGCTGGGCTACAAGTGTCCTAATGTTTTGTTTACTGGTTTATCACATGTATACATACCAATTACATTTTGCAAATTATCTGCCTATCTTTCAATATATCTAGAATTGTCCTTAGGTGTGGTGATACCTTAACATATATACATAAATCCATATGTTTCCAGCACTGGGTTTTTTCCGTTATTGGGGAAAACCTCACTGTGCGCCTGCGCCAGGTTGTCTTCGCCCGGATGTTGCGACAGGAAATTGGCTGGTTCGATCGACCAGAAAATAAAACTGGCGTGCTGACGTCACGACTCGCCGTCGATGCAACGATTGTAAATGCGGTACGATCATGTATAACAACAATAATGAATTTGTGATTAATGTTGCCAATAATCACTGGAACCAGAATGTGTAATAAAAAAATGGAACAACCATAAATAGAACAACCATAATTTTCATATCACCATTGTGTAATTTCTTACAGGCTCCGGAACGTCGTTGATTTTTATTAGTTTTAAATATTTTATATTAATAAATTGGCATATCTTTTTACGAACGCACCAGGCTTATGCTTGACTGAATCAAATAGTTGCGCATATTTGCCCCAGTGTGACACGGCCGTGCTAGTGCTGTCATGCGCAACTACTGTTGTCAGAACTGTGTACAGGTCGCGTACAGGTCATGCATGACCGCACTCTCAGCAAAACGCTTACATTGCTTCCGCCCATATTCAACATAAATACCCGATCGTACCGATATATGACGTGGAGAGGATATGCGCCTAATAAAAACATGGCATACCTTATAAGGAACGAACACAACTACGAAAGAACGATATGGAAACATTGAGGATTTCACGTCATCCACACAAATTATCGCGATAATTAACACACGCCAACTTTAGAATGATACATCATCCACCGAATAAGGAAAATATCATTATGAAAAGCCACATGTATCATCATCTGCTTCATAGGTTAACAAACTACCCCTACAATGGCATATTCTCTTCTTTTGATTTCACATGATTGCACATACCCGAAAGATACTTGAAACCCACAGCCGTCTCAAGCAGATAGTGGCTGTTCATAGACGTGTAAACATTTTCACTAACACGGAGAACGTCGTCATTTAATAACCAAATGTTCTAAATGGAATATCTTTAAAATCTACCATCACACGAAGAATAACTGCAAACGTTTACACCAAATATAAATTATTTATCGACATTTTATTCCCAACAAAGTCTTTGGTAAGACAATAGTCTACACAAAAGACACATAGTGTATATATATAATATAATATATACTGTGAGTTTTTTTTATATATATATATATATATATATATATATATATATATATATATATATATATATATATATATATATATATACTAATTACATACATTCGTGTGCTTTTGTGTAGACTATTGTCTTACCAAAGACTTTGTTGGGAATAAAATGTCGATAAATAATTATCTGCCTATCTTTCAATATATCTAGAATTGTCCTTAGGTGTGGTGATACCTTAACATATATACATAAATCCATATGTTTCCAGCACTGGGTTTTTTCCGTTATTGGGGAAAACCTCACTGTGCGCCTGCGCCAGGTTGTCTTCGCCCACGACGATATGCAAACACACGAACGCAATGACACACCCACACACAAACAAACAAACAAACAAACAAACAAATATACAAATATACATATATATATATATATATATATATATATATATATATATATATTATATAGGCACGCACGCACGCACGCACGCACGCACGCATGCACGCACGCATATATATATATATATATATTTTTTTTTTTTGTGATGTTGTGCGTGCCTGTATGTTTGTTATTTGTTTGTTTGTTTGTTTGTTTGTTTGTTTGTTTGTTTGTGTGTGTGTGGGTGTGTCATTGCGTTCGTGTGTTTGCATATCGTCGTGGGTGTATGTTACTGTGTGTCTGTGTCATTGCTGGATTGTATTTTCCGTCAATTTCCGTCAACGTGTACGTACAACTAGTTGTTTATTTGCTGTATGTATGGATGTCATTAATCAATGTTAACATTCTATTGATAATACCATAGGACTGCAATTTAGAAAGAAATATTGTAATATATTTACTATATCCCAAAACTTATGTATCCGGAGCGACATGGCACATAAGTTAGTTCTACCATTCCCGCATACAACTGTCGACTTAAACACATTATCCTACGCCTTCGTCATATACAAAAACCTTTTTGTCATAATTTCAACAAAACACACGGCGACAATTTGAAACGCTCAGCGTGTCTGCATGGCTTGACGGACCGCTTGCTATTGTGCTACTGGTGGATTGCTCAATAACAAGGCCATTTGTTTTGAACAGGTTGGTGGCAACCAGCTGGGCCTTGTAGCCACTTCGACCTCTAGTCTGGTCGTGTCCCTCGGCGTCGCCCTAACTTGTAGTTGGAAACTCACTGTCGTAAACGTTCTATTCATGCCTTTGCTGGTCGCGGCTGGATACGTCAGCGTTAAGAATAGGAAAGAAAACGCAGCGAGAACCATGGTCATGGAGGAACAGGGTGTGAAGGTTTGTGACCGGAAGATGATATATGTGTATATGTGTACGCACGCATACAGTGATCACCTTACCACCAACATATGCTGTTATTGTCATCATGATCATTTGCATTGTGCAGCCATAGTGTCACGTAGTTAGACGAAGGCCTCTGCATGTTGTTTCCAAATATGCCTGTCTTGTGCCAAATGGTACCCGTCCAGGACTTGTCCAGTTCGTATCTCCGTCCTCTTGTCTTCTTGTTAATCGTTTCCCTTCGATATGTGTTCAGGTGGTGTATCGCGATGTCACGTTATCTCTTATTTTATTGACGTGCCCGGCCCTAGTCCACTTTCTTCTTCTGACTTGATCCGTCACGTCTGTGACCTTTGTGTTTACTCTTACCCAGATATTTGTCTTTCTGTCCCGGTATGTTATGTGTAAAGTACTTGTTTAACACTGCTTGCGCGGCTGCTTGTATCTTATTTGTCTAGTTGGTGAATGTTAATATTTCCGCGCTGTAAATGTTTGCTGGATTTATATATGAGTTGTAGATGTGTCTCTTCAAACAGGTTCCACAGTTATTCTTGAATATATCGCAGTGCTTGGCTTATGAAAAATCACCAAGCACCAGTTTATTATGAGCAACCTAAATGTTAATATAATATAAGACTGCACAGTCAATTTATTGTTTACACTTATTGCGCAACATTAATGTCGTGTTCTAATTCCTCTTTGCCAACTATTGTTGACGCCCATGTTTAGTTACATTACACTGATGTATCCGTCAGAAAGTGTACTGTTAGTAGTAGAGTGTCATGTGCATGAGATCGCTACAAAACAATCTCCAATGTGTTGGTCTTAGCAAGTGGAACTGTAGAAGACACAGAGTAGCTGTGGTGTTCATCGTATTATCTAATAGTTATGTCTACATTTTAAAGACATACAGAAGCGTGTGTTCCCTTGCAATAATACCAAAAGCGGTACGTTTCACCCCAGTTCGTCCTTGCCCGTCATGTACACGCCCTGCTGTGTGGGTCTTATCCAGATTGCGTCCGAGGCTATCTCAAATATCCGCACTGTGGCTTCCTTGACAGTGGAAACCAAGTTTGAAAGGAAGTTCAATTCATTCTTCGACAGTTTCGTGCGGTACGTATTCATCATAGCCGAACATTTCCACTCTCAATCCGCACTTGTATGTCTAGCATGGAGAGCACTCACATGTGGTGCACAATTTGCACAAACTGTGCCAGGCGAGACAGAAGGATGTTATTAAAAAAAATGGCCGCAGTTACACATTTAGATGTACGAACGCATACGTTGCACTCCGTTGATGAACTCACTCACTCGCTCGCTCACTCACTCACTCACTCACTCACTCACTCACTCACTCACTCACTCATAACTCACTCAACTCTCACTCACTCAATAACTCAGTCGTCAATCAAAGTCGTCGGTCAGATCGAGCGGTCAGCTCAGATCGGTCGAGTAAGGCAGTCACCCAGTGCATCAGCCAGTCCAGTCAGTCTGTCAGAGCCAGCCAGCCAGCCAGCCAGCCAGCCAGCCAGCCAGCCAGCCAGCGCCAGCCAGCCAGCCAGCCAGCCAGCCAGCCAGCCAGCCAGCCAGCCAGCCAGCCAGCCAGCCAGCCAGCCAGCCAGCCAGCCAGTCGATCGGTCGTCGTCGTCGCTCGTCTGTCGTCGTCGGTCGGTCGGTCGGTGTCGGTCGGTCGGTCGGTCGGTCGGTCGGTCGGTCGGTCGGTCGGTCGGTCGGTCGGTCGGTCGGTCGGTCGGTCGGTCGGTCGGTCGGTCGGTCGGTCGGTCGGTCGGTCGGTCGGTCGGTCGGTCGGTCGGTCGGTCGGTCGGTCGGTCGGTCGGTCGGTCGGTCGGTCGGTCGGTCGGTCGGTCGGTCGGTCGGTCGGTCGGTCGGTCGGTCGGTCGGTCGGTCGGTCGGTCGGTCGGTCGGTCGGTCGGTCGGTCGGTCGGTCGGTCGGTCGGTCGGTCGGTCGGTCGGTCGGTCGGTCGGTCGGTCGGTCGGTCGGTCGGTCGGTCGGTCGGTCGGTCGGTCGGTCGGTCGGTCGGTCGGTCGGTCGGTCGGTCGGTCGGTCGGTCGGTCGGTCCGGTCGGTCGGTCGGTCGGTCGGTCGGTCGGTCGGTCGGTCGGTCGGTCGGTCGGTCGGTCGGTCGGTCGGTCGTCGGTCGGTCGGTCGGTCGGTCGGTCGGTCGGTCGGTCGGTCGGTCGGTCGGTCGGTCGGTCGGTCGGTCGGTCGGTCGGTCGGTCGGTCGGTCGGTCGGTCGGTCGGTCGGTCGGTCGGTCGGTCGGTCGGTCGGTCGGTCGGTCGGTCGGTCGGTCGGTCGGTCGGTTTTTGCTCACATATTGCTCCACTTCACTATTCATTATAATTTCCAATCCTTAATCTCCTATTAGAGTTACGTTATACTGACAAATGGTCTATCCAGTTGTACTGCGACTTGCAGGAAGGAGCGAGTGGAGGCCGCTACGGCCGGGCTCTTCTACGGTTCACAACAGTCCCTTCCCGAGTTCGCCTACGCCCTCGCGTTCTTCTATGGCGCTCACCTCGTCTCACAGGGCGAAATCGAATTCGAGGATATATTTAAGTAAGTATCGCGATAGGGGTGCGGGTGGCTTTGACTGTACATGTTGATTTTCATCCCGCTGAGCAATTGCAAGCGGGCACGCTCTTATGCAAACGCCACATAGTCGATTACATACACGAACGCTTGTCCGTTCACACACTCAAATATATATATATATATATATATATTATATATATATATATATATATTATAATATATATTATACATGATATATATATATATATATATATATATATATATAATTATATATATATATATATATAAAAAAAGTTAAATTAATATATACATATATATATTGATAATTATCATACAACAATAATAAGCTTTACAGAAATACAAATAACAAAGTATATATGCAAGACATGATATCAATCTTACAAATTTACAGTGTACAGTGATTTGTCCCAGCTACGTCACACTGGACCATTTACTATATCAATGCAACTATACATAACCTTAATCAAGTCGTTATTTACGTTAAAATGCGATTTTATGGCTTACTTGGATAAAATGAGGTTTACGTGAACGTTCTGATAAAATGATAATTGTAATTGTAATTGTAGCGTTGCCGTAGTACTGATGAAAACAAGTCAGGCGATCGGGAGAAGCACCGCTTTCGCCCCCGACGCTCACAAAGCCAGAGTGGCGGCAAAACATATATTCAATCTGCTCGACCGGAAGCCACAGATCGAAGTCGGTGATGGCGATTGTATGACGCCTGTACGAGCTATTTTACTGGCACAATAGTTTTAAATGTAGCGTCCTTTTAATATTTCTAGATTAATATACCCAAACAATTTCCTTTTGTTACCCTTTAATCAGTTTGCGTATGTTGGGTAGCGTTTACCAATTAAATTATGTTGATGATTCAATATATTAATTAAGCACGATCTACAATTTATAATATATAATAGTACGTGTTAAACCTTGAATCGTGTATGATTATTAACAATATTATAATGTTGATACTGTGGTCCAGTATAACAACAATCAGGTCAAATAAAAAACTGAAAGGTAAATATGTTATTAATATATATATAATAAATAATTTTATTAAAATGTATAATGTATATAAAATTAATATTTATACATATTGTAAAATAATATGTAATGTATACATGTAGATAAACACTATTTGGAAAAAAGTTTGGATTGATATCATAAAATATTGATATTTTATAAAAATTAATACTTTAAAACCTAAAAATATATGCAAGACATGATATCAATCTTACTAATTTACATGTACAGTGATTTGTCCCAGCTATAACTGGAATTTAAAATCAATGAATATACATAACCTTAATCAAGTGTTATTTAGTTAAAATATTTTATGCTTACTTAGATAAAATAGGTTTACTAACTTCTGATAAAATGATAATTGTAATTGTAATTCGTTTTACTTGAACAGTCAGGCGATCGGAGAAGATGCTTTGCTCCGACGCTCACAAGCGAGTCAAAAATATATCAATCTGTCGACCGAAGCCCGATCGAAGTCGGTGATGGATTGTATACGTGTAGAGCTATTTTACTGGCACAATATTTTAAATGTATCCTATTAATATTTATAGATTAATATACCCAAACAATTTCCTTTCGTTACCCTTTAATCAGTTTGGGTATGTTGGTACGTTACCAATTAATTATGTTGATATTCAAAATATTAATTACACGATCTACAATTTTAATATATAATAGTACGTGTTAAACCTTGAATCGTGTATATTATTAACATATATTATAATGTTGATACTGTGGTCCAGTATAACATCTAAAGTAAATAGAAAATTGTATTAATATATATATATATATATATATAATATATAAATATATACTTTTCTAATTTTTATATAGTATATTATATATATATATATATATATAGTATATATATATATATATATATATATATATATATATATATATATATATATATATATATGATGAATGTTCTAGTTACGTATTCTGTGTCAGAGTACTCCAGAATGAAAGTGGAGTATATATATATATATATATATATATATATATATATATATATATATATATATATATATATATATATATATACATCCACAGAATTTGCTTGTGGGTCCTGCTAACATTGTACTATGTGTTGTCTTATGCCAGCCTGAATGTTGCGGTGAGGTGATCCTGGACAATGTTGAGTTCACCTACCCGTCTCGACCGGACGCCATCATACTGCGGGGTCTGACGGTGACCATCAAGCCGGGTCAGCGGGTGGCGCTCGTTGGCCAGAGCGGATGTGGAAAAAGCACGTGTGTGTCGCTGGTGGAGCGCTTCTACGACACGTCCAGAGGCTGCGTGGTGAGTTGATTTGTGATGTGTTATTATTCGGCTAGCATTGTCTATTTTGACCATCTAGTCGAGTCGGAAGAGGGAGGTGCCGTGCACATCCCGGAAATATATTTTAATTAGTATCACTAGATCAGAAAAATCCATAGAAAACGGTTTGCTGTGTTAACAAGTCAGCAAAATGTCCCACGTATAATTTGTATGCAAATTAAAGCCACCATTATTGAAGAATCAAATTTTACTATATCTCAACGAATATTGCAGATAATTGACAAATTAAGATGCATAGACCTGTGTTATGAGGGTCAGCGACCATAATAAAACTATCGTTGACATGATCACATGTGTCTGACAGTTTAATATGCAAATTAGTGCCGCCGTTATTGAGAAATCAATTTTTCACGTTTTCTCGGCCAATATTGCACACAACTGCACAAATAAGGTATCCAGACCCATGTTTTCAGGGTCAGCGATCATTAAAGGACCATTCTTGAATTAACTGCGCGTGTCACTGGCATGTTATGCAAATTATAACGTGCCAGTATTACCGAAAATGTGACTTTTTCGCTGTTACTAAACCAATATTGCATGTAAGTTGAGAGGGTCTTTGAGGGCATCTACTTACGAAATATCGTGTTGTTTTTGGCGACCAAAGGTTGATATAGAGATCAATTCAAAGTATTTTTAATAAAGAAATTCCACTACGTTCATTTAAAGGTAACCAGCTAGCCAGAATGATCTGTCATTTTCCCCGCGCCTTAACCTCTCATGGGCTTTAATATGATAATTATTAGATCATCACTCACCATCGCTTTCACTGAAATAATCAAAGTCAAACTCGTCCATCCTCGTTTTCCTCCTCCTCCTCTTCTTTCTCGTCACAATCTCCAGTGTCCAGAAGATCAACCTGTGAGTTTGGTAACACAGGACCACAGGACCACACCGGTTCTAACACTCCATCCTCAGTCCTTATCTAAACCCTCCATACAGGCCTAGTTTCATGAAAGGTCCCTCGAGATGGTCGACATCACCAACGATCCAGACTGCCCAAGGGCGAGGAGACATTGCGAGCTGGAGAAGGCCGAGGTCAAGAAGTGTGAGGAGTCAGTTCAGCGCGTCCTCGCTGCTGGCAGGAACTGCACTAATCCTTTCACCGTCGTAGATAAGAACAGGCTCTACTCCCTGGCTTATGGTGCTCCGTCCCAATGGAATTCGAGATGGACGTGCTCCGAGCAGAAGCTTTGAGCTGACGTCATCGGACACCTACAGAGCGGAGAGCCAGGAAGCTTCTTCAACCTTATCAAGAAGACGAAACTCAAGACAATGGAGATTTGCAACAAGAAGATCACCCTCACATCATCCCAGGGAAAGGTAATCATGTGTTCCAATACCCGGGATCTATTTTGTTTTAATTGTTGCATTGTTAGTGCTTGCCAATACTTTTACATTGTAGAGTGATCCTGTTGTTTTTCACGTGTCGCCCAAATAATAATAGTAAATTTATGTAGCGTCTTTATTTTGAGGATTCCGAGGTCAGATATGTGGCAAATTAATGTTGCATAGTCGTAGACGGAAGCAGACATGAGTCATCACTGGAGGATGGGACCTCCGAAAGATTACGGTTGGAATGCAATTTCAAACAAATATTAGTTAATTCACTATAACGGTTAGTGTATCAGATTATTTCGTAGTGATTGGACGTTGATTACAAATTTATAATTCCAGGTCATGCAATATCAGGAGCAACGCAACGTCGCCTTCCTGCTCCTCGTCAAGTTTCAGAGTCAAAATTATCAAGTGTACTTGGAAGAACCCATGAAGTACTGTTTGGTGCCTGCGCCACCAGCATTGGAATTTTTTCTCCAAGTTGAACAAAGCCGCCACCCTATACTACCATCTGGAAGACATAACCCCAGAGGATCTGCCATACCACAAGGACGCCCTGTTCATCCAGGACCGCACGACGCTGCTCCATAACCTTACCAATCTTCCCCCGACTTATGGTGAGATATGCCAACAAGTTTTTGATCAGATGGTGGCTAAGAAGCACTTCTTATTTTCGACTGACAGTTACCATCCACAATCTATCAAAACCCTGGAGAGGTTGAGGCGCTGGTGTTAGGACCATCGACAAAGAAACCACACGACTGTAAGATGTTCTGTGCAAATGACGACAACAAGAAGGAGCTCTGCCACCTCCTGCTGCTAGTATGGAATGCCCAACAGGCAGCTTCAAGGCTGGAGAGAACCTAGATGGCTGTGCTGATCGTAGGAGAGAAAGCCCATCAACTCGTCTCATTAAGTGGCGAATTGAGTTGAAAGTCCGTATTGTTATTATTATTATTATATAATATAAATATCGCATTATTTGTATAGATCATATCGACTTCACTCTTTCTATTATTACCTCAGCTTTCAAACATCAGTGGCCTTTGTGTTTCATGTCGAAGTGCGTTAACTGCCCACAATCTACAGCAACCAAGAGGAGACTGATACGAGAATGGTGTTGTGCCTCCATCGCGCCGCAGCCCTTGCATGGATACAAAAACGCAGTAGTCAGAACCCCTGACACAGATATCTTCGTGATTCTACTTTACCACGCCATCGAGCAAGCTGACTGATATCGGGTTACGGAAATATCGACAACTAATCAAGCTTTCTGATCTCGCAGTATCCCTTGGAGAAGACTACTGTGCAACGCTTCTTGAGATGTATGTATTCAGTGTAGAAGACTGCGCCAGTGTCTTCAACGGGAACGGGGAAGGTGGGGCCCTTGAAAAGCTGGAGAAACACCCCAAGTTTCATATAGCGTTCAGGCAACTCGGTGAGGAATGGAACCTCAAGTATCGCGTGCTGAAGCAATTGGAAGAGTTCACCTCCCCGATGTACGGACAGAACCGCGAGTCTTCGATGGACGGCCTGCGTGCCAAACTCCTGCGCGCCAAACTCCTGCGCACGATCGTGGTTGAGGACGAGAAACTCACTTTGGAGACATTATTTGTGCAGTTATGTGCAATATTGGCCGAGATAACGAGAAAAATAGATTTATCAACAATGGCGGCATTAATTTGCATATTAAACTGTCATAGACACATTTGATCATGTCAACAATAGTTCTATTATGGTAGCTGACCCTCATACCATGGGGTTATACACCTTATTTGGTCAGTTATCTGTAATATTGGCTGATATATAGTGAAAATTAGATTTTTCAATAATGGCGGCACTAATTTGCATAACAATGATACGTGGGACATTTTGCTGACTTGCTAACATAGCAAACCGTTTTCTACGTATTTTTCCAATCTAGTGATACCAATTAAAAGTATATTTCCGGGGGGTGCACGGTACCCCCCCCCTTCTACCGACTAGACTAATCTTGATTTCTGTGCCGTGTCCAACAGGACACCTTTCTTTCAAAATATATGTTACTCAATTCACATAGATATTGTGTATATGGTCTTCCTGTTTCTAGTAAATGTCGTTGCTGCACTGCACTCTTTGTGTCTAGAGGAATGTACGTAATATATGATTGTTGAGTTGGAAAGACTGTGGTAAGTAACAAAACAAATATTTTCTTATACATGGTGAAACATGATTGTAAACTCTTAGCGATGGCATAAATATTTACGTCATCTATAATTCCTGGCTTATTTTGTTAGCTACTTACCACCCTCACTTTGACCGGAACTGTTTTTCCAACAGCGGATCGACGGAGTTGACATCCGGTCACTTGATGTCCAGTGGGTGCGCGCGCAGCTGGCTCTCGTCTCACAGGAGCCGGTCCTCTTTAACACGACCATCTACGACAACATCGCCTACGGAGACAACACGAGGACGCCGACCATGGACGAGGTGATCGACGTCGCCAAGAAAGCCAACATCCACAACTTCATCGCCTCTCTGCCTCTCGTACGTAGCTGCGTTGT